>PQWD01011340.1:0-15621 GCA_019425675.1 Leucinodes orbonalis
TTCCCTCTACAGAGTTGAAACATAGGCGGTGTGCTGTCATCAACAGCCATAATTATTGAGAGAGAGAGAGATAAATTATTTATTGTTTTTGCAATAAGTGTATTTGCATACTCCACTCATAATCTCTGTGCACGCCACTGTTTGCATAGTACGTTTTGAAAACAAATATCTTTTAAGAGTAACCTTAGCTTTAAACACTGATCGAGTATTAAAGACCACAAACAAGCTAGTATTTCTAGCTACATCACAGTAATTATTGATTCATGTTCTAGCAAAAACCTTGCGTAACCGGACCGCACCCCATCCCTATTAAGAATACGGGCGGCTTTATTATTAAGTCCTAATTAGTGAGGCACGCGATGCCGTTGTTTCTCATTAGACTTATTAAGTCACTTTTGTATTTATTTTACATTGAAAAGGATTTTTTTTAATTTACGCCTAATCGCCGCACGACTAAACATTACCTTATTTTTCTAAACTAAAAGTATTATCTAAAATAAAAGTAGTCTATGTTCACATCAGCTGCCTGCCAAAAAAGTCCCGTTCAAATCTGTCCAGCCGTTTCAGAGAATACTCGGAACAAACGACAGATAGACGGACAGAGACAAAATTTTATAAAATTGTTTTGCTGTATGTACCGTTGATATACAATTATTTTCATATGCATGAAGAAAAGAATTGTTATTTCAATATGACATGTAATAGACTACTCTGTTCGCCGCAAATGTTCTTTACAGCTTTACCTTAAGGCTAAGAGCCATCTGCGCTCGCCAATTGCCGTGAAGCTGTAAAGGCCATCTGCAGCCAACAGCAGTAGTCAGTTCGAAAAAGAAGTGAAAACGAGCCTTAAAAGCGTCCCGAGCGGGAGTCGAACCTCGGCTTAGGCGTTGCGGGAGAGGTCATGGTTTATGTTGAGGGAGAAAAGCGCCCGGCAACGCTGGCTACGCGTGTAGAATTTTAATTACCTTGAGGGAAATTACTAATTACCGTAACTTTTGAGTCTTGGCAAGCACAGCTTTTATTACCGTTTCGCTCGTGGGACTGACCGCTTGCGGAAGAATGCTGATGGAGGCTGGATGAGGAAAACGGACCTAGTAGTATTACGCAAAATAGTAGAGACTACTTTAACATCCGCATGTCGAAAGATGAATAGGTTTATTCTGATGCCTACTTAAAAAAACGTGACAGTGCAGTGCTGAACTTAGAGCTTACTCAGCGTCTTTCCCTTAGGTGCAGGATGTGCGTTGCACACGGGCGCCGCTCGCATTATGAGCACTGTTGCTACTGAGTTTTAGAAAAAGAGCTTTTTGGGATGTCAAAAAGAGCTAGAAAGGGCTAGATTGGGCGTCAAATGATTTTCTGTCCTAAAAATGCTAAAATAATCACGTCATGAAGAGGTTTTAGCTCACCCAAAAAAAAGGTCATTATGATCGATGAAATAGCAAAAAAGTACTCAACACGTCGAAAACTTCATATATCCTTATATTTTCAAGACAGTGAAAAAGAACTACATTGCTCTTTTCGGGCTAAATCGTTAAAAAAGGAGTTCACCTATACTAAAAAGTGCTAGTACCAGCTAAAGACGACCCTGTTTACTCAGCAATAGTAAAGAGTCCTGATTTTTTTATACTACTTGGTCGCTAATAAGTGACGGACCTGGTGGTAAGCGGTTACCGAAGCCAGTAGACGCCTGCAATACCAGAGGCATGCGCGTTGTAATAGTATTATTTTCGCTTGAGCTGGTTGGAGAAACGACAGATCCATAAACCATTGGGCATAGGCATATAGATTTCAAAACATTTTAAACCTTACCACCTGGGCTTACAGGTGGTACCGATGAAAGTGAATTGCCAATGCTAACTTAAAGGTCTAGGGATTAATATTGCACTATAGGCGACAGTCGCTATAACTTACTTTACTAAGTCGCCAACTAACAAAAAAGGTACCGTCAATCCCTTAAGTGTTTACCAAACTGCACAATAATTTAATTAAAACACACAAAACAGAATCCTTGCGTCTGTCACATTGTTCTACAAGCATCTGCCCTGGTTTACCTGCGGCGCTCGCAACATCTGCTCGCGAGCCCTTTGTGTGGCCCTTGCGAATAGATTACGGAACTTTTGTGAGGAGACCGATTGTGCTGAATCTTGAAGCGATGTTGGAAGTGTCGATAAACGAATTGTCGATAGTTTTTGACAGACTCTATTTTTGATGGGTTAACTTTAATTATTCAAAGATAGACTAAAGTATATCCTAGGGGAAAGGACATGATCTAAGGTGGAGCCAGCTTGCCCAGAAAAGTATACACTCGTTTTTTGAATGCTTTAAGATTAGTGCAGAGTTAGACGAAGACCGGTAGACATTCAGTTAATTTGGAGTACGCCAAGATAATTTGAAAGCAACGACAATTTGTACAACTTGTTGCTTTGTGACCTGGGTTCGGCGACGAGTGGCGACCAATGGACGTCAACTGCTAGGGATCGTTCGCGTGGAAGTCATTTCAGGGAGCCTTCGTTCAGCAGTGAACATAAAAGGCTACAATAATAAATCAACTCGTCATTTTTATTCGCATTCTGAAGCTGAGGACCCCGGTATCAAGATACAGTATTTACCTAGAAGCAGCATTTAGGATCAAAATCCACTTCCTTTAAACTTTGGAAGGCTAACGACACTTATAGAAGACTAAAACAATAGGTTATCTCTTGTGTTACTAGGAGTTTTTCGCGCTAAGTGCGTACCTAGAAATGTTATCTTTATAACAGTCATATTATAATGATAGCAAATTTATATTAATGACTGAAACTAAACAACAATCGCATTAAGCCGGAGTATTATAGAACATGAGTAATAAATCTTTCAAGATAATATAAATTAATGACATTCTATGACGCATACCCACTCATACATAACAAAAGCAACAAAATTACAACAAGGTGCACTAGTGAAATCATTCATACTAATAAAAATGATAGAATTAGCAAACACTGCTTTGATAATGACGATAATACCTACGTAAGGCTAGGTGACTGTACTTAAATAAATGTAATGTGTTGTTTGGACGACCCAAGACGTCGTGCTACACATTGTGTGGTAGATCTAAGATCATTGAAAGAATAGGCGATTCAGTAAAAAAAAATTCTGAAGAGTCATTGTTTACACGAAGAAATATATTGCAGATTATGATGTTTATAATGTGTCAATATTTCCAAAATAAAACATGTCCTTACTATTTAAAAACAAAAGTAATGGATGGATATTGATTTAAAAACAATACTGAAGAGATTTGGAATGATATTCATACTCAAATATTTAAAAGATTAGTAAGACAAAATTTGCCACATACAATATATTTTTTTGTATTCATTTAATCTTAAAATTTCAATGCGATTCTTGCTTAGAATCTTCTTTATCGATATATTTATTGCAAACAGTCCCATCCCTTCGTTCCCTTCTTGATTCCGCTCTGTATATTAATAGGTATATTACGCGTTTCTCGATATACAATTTTCGGTAGACGGATCATTATTGAGTCGTTTATCGTTGGTTAGCTAAGAAACGCCTACAGATTTTTTTTAATAAATAGGGGTGTTTTCGCACGCTCTAATGACATGTTATGATGGTTTATTTATAAATCGAATACAAAACGAATTTGATTATTGTCTCGATGTTTTGTTATGTTAATGGAGTCTTTTGATTAGCTTGACGAATTGCGGTTATGATGCGTGAATTTGATTAATCGAGTCGATTAACTTCTATCGTCTAAAAGTAGTTTCATACGTGGTTGACAATTCTTGGGCTATTTCTCACACGTCAAAAATGGATTATAAATTAATCTCGGTTAACCTAGACCTTTTCATTGGAATTAGGTTATATGTGTAAACACTTATGAGTTTATTAGATTAACGAAATCAAACTTAACTTCATGTTTATTGCTGATTATGAAGTTTTTGGTTTGCTTTAATTTATTGTTTCTATGCACATTCAGATATTTAAGATGCCTTACAAATAAATAAAATGTATTGCACCTTTAATTCTGCGGAAAGCTTTAGAGGAAACAAATTATAAGGACTTATAGAAATTTTTACAAACTTGCAAGAAGCGATTACCTACATTTTCTCAAAACTTAAATCTTTGCACATTCTATACAAAATTCAATTATTCAATTATCACATTATATGGTCTTTGACAGCTCAGTTTAGTTAAAGATAAATAAAATTAAGATTATTTAAATTTATATAAAAAAATACGTATAAGTAATACGACAACATGGTGCACTTAAAGTTTTAACCCTTTTTTGAAAGGAGTCTAAATTACACGAGTTTTGTTACCGGACCTTCCGAACCGGATTCAGGTTCCAAAAATATTATTTTTTAATAATTTGCAAAAAAATTTTTTTATGACTCAGAATAGTCTTTAATGGATTTATTTGAATACATCTTAACATTGTAAAGTAATACAACGTTACACAAAGAGCTTTAAATAGGCAAAACATGATTTCCTTTTAACGCCTTCTGAAAACATTCAGCGTAATGTTACCATTGCGCATGAAGACCGGTCTGCGAGAATGGCGTGCGCGTGCGCAACTTACAAAGATGGCGTCCTGGATGCCGTGGGAATACTTTGTCGCTAATATTGTGTGTAGCATTCCTGACACATTATAATTGCAATGTTTTAAGAACACTATTTATTACTTTACCATGGACTGTCACAAGTTGTTAAGGTAAGTTGAAAGTACATTATACATAGGTATGAAAGGAGAAATTATGTAAGGTTAGTACATTTTACAGAAGTAAGTTCTGAAAACAAAATAACTCGAATCCAAGAATAGTGTTGCGCAAAACAAATCGGCCGACCATTCGTCGATATCGAGAGCGCACGTGTCCCGATTTACGATTGGTCGGCGCGAGCGCAAACAATGACTTCCGTTTCCTCAGCGGGCGGTGAGACCACGTGCGTCTGCGCATACCGACACTTACTCGCGTCACGCATTCGAATTTTAAATTATGCGTTCCATGAACTGGATGTTTGATGTCCAGGCGTTAAGAACCTTAAATCAAGTGGATGTCAGATTCGGGGTATCTTTTTGAGTACTTTTCTGTAGCTCAAGAATTTAGTAACAATAACACTTGAATTAATATTGCCTAGGATTTATTTATGCATTAAAAATACAAGACTAGTACAAAGGTTTAGAGTCCACACTAAAAGTAGTCATTCAGCAATTCAATACCATACATCGTTATTATAGAGTTCAAACTTGCCTTGCAGTCACAATCAATGGATCAAATGTGCTTTGCGAAGTTTATTGCAAATAATATCTCGCTTGATTTGTCTGCGTTCATTACCTATAGGGCTGTGCATTATTAAGACATCAAAAAGACATTGATTTTCGTTATTTCATTAGTTGAACTGCATGAAAACGTTTCAATTGCTTAAAAGAAAACTATTGACATTGTAAGTACAAAACAAACGATCAAAACTGAATGTACTTAAAATATCAAATGGCTTTAATATGCGATCAATATTCAGTTGACGCACTAAAGTCACTATTCTTATATTATTCGGGTCATATAGCCACAGAGGATAGAGTATATTAATACGTGATTTGTGTGCTAATTATAAAATAGGCACTAAGGACAATATCTTTACGTTCTTATTTAGTAAAGGACCTGCCGTGGTTCATGTGGGTACCACTGGTACCAAGAAAAGGCTGTTTTCGCTTATCACTTTTGACTGCAACATGCGAATCGTTTAAAATTTTTATAGCATATTCTATTAAAGACAGATTTTTAGGGCCACTTTTTTGTGCCTTAACAAAGCGATGTCGGCTATTACACCAAGGGCTCCGGGTTCGATCTGTGGACAGTACAAACAATTGTGCGCATAAACATGTCTGTTTGAATTGGTCTGGGTGTTTTCTATGTATAATATATATGTGTTTACAAAAAATGTAAATGTGTGTTTATCCGCTGTTTAGTATCCATATTACAGGCTAAATGATTAGTTTGGGACAAGATGGCACTGTGTGAATGTCGATATTTATTTTCTTACTCCATAGGTTAATGAAGTATCGATTGGCAACCCTTATTTCCTGCTCGACAGCATCCGGCGGTTTTATTGGCGCTGTTTGTTTGAGTCGCGATGCGCTCGTATAAATCGAGTCGGCGACGCGAACTCACGCTCTTTAATTGTTCTGAAAGTCATTGACAGTTGTTATTGATGTTTTATCGATATATAAGTATATCGTATTAAAGCATTGGTTACTAATTGGTGTGGACTGTTGTCTTCCGATCTTGAGAGCGTAGCCTCAAATCCAAATCAAATCAAATCAAAGGGTGTACAGGTTTTAGGCGACAAAGGAGCCCCGGCGCGGATTAGCCAACTTGACGCACAACCCTTGAATCTCTTCGAAGGCGTGCACAGGTTTCCTCGCGATATTTTCTTTTACCGTAATAATTTCCTTACCTTTAATATATAATTTCGAAAATACATTGGTACTTGGCGGGACTTGAAACTGCATCCTTCAAATCGGGAGGCAACCGCCTACACCAATGACCCAACGACGCTCTACCTACCTTTACTGAGATGAAAAGCCGAGGCCTCTGGGACAAGCTATTTCTTAGAATACTGTTCCTGGCAATTGTAAAGAACTAACGTCAACTTTACGGCGTAATAAGTAATACAGTTTTTAATATATATAATAGTTAAGAAGCCTACAAATAGCTTTCCCATGGTTTCTTTGCCAGAAAAAGAAAAATCTATTACATTTTAACATCGCATCACTACACTAATATGTCAGTTTCAGTAGTTTTACACAAAAAGCAATGTGATATGCAACGTCACCGAGACAATACGACTATCTTGACACAAGTAGATATTTATAGCTAGATTTAAAGACATATTCATGCGACTATGTACGTGCTATGTCACGGTCACAAGAAAGCAAATGTGGTCGACCTGGCTGAAATGTCCTTAACACACTGGAAAAATCGCACAAAGTGACTTTGATTATGTCGGACACAATTCCCGGATTTCGTAGCAATCTAAACCCAACGTTAAGCGCATTCTGGTCCAACATGAAACCGTATTGCTGTACGGATGTGAAATCCGGAGGGTCACTATGTTCTATGTTAGTGGGATTGGTTTCTGCACTTAGTCCTTGCAGTGGACCATTGTGCGTGAGCCATGGCAGCCTGCTGGTCACTCCAGCCAGCCCACCTCCCTCCAAAATCAGATAAGTCTTCGCGATCTCCTCAGGGCGTCCACAAGTGTTACTCGTGAGCCGATAGTTTCCCTGCGGATCTGGGCTACGCTTTTTTGTAATTTTTTGTTTAGTGCGCAGTATCCAGTGATGGTCCCCGTCTATATCTGTCCATGCGTAGAAGACGCCTAAACCGGAGGGTCACTAAAGATACCTCGCGTCGGCTCCAAGTCTTGGTGAATCGTTGTCTCCAACGTATTCTTGGGGTTTATTGGCCTTCGAGAACCGCCAACGTTGATCTGTGGGAACGTTACGGTGAAATGCCGATCGATCAGAAGATCAAGCGCCGCAAGTGGAACTGGATCGGCCACAAGCTCAAAGTGATCCTGATCACATTCGAGGCTAGCCTTCGACTGGATTCCTCGGGGTAATCAAAAACGTAGCCCCCCTAAAAATCCTAGAAGCGGACGATCATCGCGGAGGCAGTATCGGTTGGCAGGACGTGGAGTGAAATGAAGTGTGAAGCTCAAGAGCGAGCGTGATAGTGGAATTGTGGATGCCATCTTCCTCATTCAGGGAACATAGGAATATAACTCAAGTAAGTGAAGACTTAAATTTCATTTAACTTCTGTCATAACAAAAAAAATATGGTTCCTCTTATAACAGCGGAGAAGTAAGCTGCACCGATGCAATTCCTTCGCTCACTAGTGACCTAACAAGATCGCGCTGTTAAAAAAACGCCGAAGTAGGTCAGTTGTCAGCCCCAACCCGGGGCAAATGGCTTTTCCGATTGCTTCGTAGGGTTGCCTATGAACAAATATTGTTTGACTGGACATATTTTCATGCGATACGTTGATTACAATGTGTTCAGTAATGAGACTAGAGAATAATGAAATTAGTGGGTATATTATATCAAGAGGTAAAACGACCGCCTAAAATTGATTTTCTTGAATTCAACTATCAAAACGTTACAAATATGACAAATATTAAGATCTCAAAAATTTTAGAAATTACTCATTTCAGATACAGAAGTCAATACTTTTGAATACTTGGCATTTTGAACGAGAAATTTTGAAGCGAGGCTACGCGCCAATCTATCTTAAAACTCATAATACTCATGTATGTCCACTGAAAAATCGTCCACTGAAGAAAAGTTATAGTTATCTGATGAGGACTAATTAGATCCAAAAATGCCTGCCTGTAACTCAGGTTTTCCTACCACGGGCAACAGTTGTCACCTGTTTCCGTATATAAATACTGAATTCAATGTATGTACATACCATAAGAAACATTGTAATTTTATTGTGGCAATAAAGATATTATTATTATTATAGTCTCTGTTAGGAGTTCACGGTTCATAGACCGGTCCTTTGAAGCTTGCGTGGGGACATGGGTCCAACACGTAGAGGCTTTGTGAGATAATGAGTTGTGATGTGTACACCTAGCGGCCGCTCGCTCTGTCTGCACTATGGAAGTACACACAGAGCGAGCACCCGCTTGGTGCAAGGACTATTGCAAATATGGAAAGAAAAAATAAATTGGGGCTATTGATGGGGTAATTGCTGGTCTAGTTTCTGGGCTATTGATTGAGACAGCGGGGCGCCTGCCAAATCAAATGTCTCAATCTTGAAAATTAAGGCAGACGGTGACTTGCTACCCGCTAGATGGGCATCCACTATGCGGCGTAATGCCTGGGACGCAACATCGGCGCAGGCGGCTAGGGGTGTCGAGAGGTGTACACCGCTTTCTGCGCAGACAAACTGCACCAACTCGCGACTTATGCATCTTTCACTTCCACCTCGAGCATGTAGCTCTTGCAACCCCACTCTGGACAGCCAATGAAGGCAAGCCAGAGGTGAGAGTCCTGACCTTGGGTGGCCACTCCGGAGGCCGGAGACGGTCAGTGTGCACTCTCGGGGGCCGTCGGGTCCGTGGTGTCGCTACGCACCAACAGCTCGCCACAAGCTGCCCTGCGGAGACTGACTGCACTGGTGAAACTCACCAGCGGGCGATGGGGTCGTCACGTCCCTACGCGCTTTATTATTATTATTATTATTAAAATATTTCGCACAATGACTAAATAGGAGTTTTTCTTGTAAACCTTTCGTGACAGCCCTATTTCAGGCGTTCTATTTTGAAGCTGCATTTTCCTCGCCACCTCTACTTTTTATCTTTTGAAATTGCAAACAGCCGTTATGGTGGCACTATTTCATATTACTTTTTAAACCGTCACGGTGCGACGCTCGCTTTCAGTGGCCGGTGTTGTTAATTTTTATTGTGTGAACAGTATTCAAAATGCAGATTAGAAATCATGCACTAAATTTAAAACTTGCCTGAATAATCTTGTATTATTTTGTTTTGCTTTGGTGTGGCAGCTATTATAACGTGGAAAATGTAAGTTTTTTATTTCGAGGTTGAAATTATTTGCAGTGCCATGCTTAATATCTTCCAGATCCAGTTCTAGATCTAGAATAATCACTTGGGTAAGGATACTCCACGGTGGGATGCTTCACTTCACTTGTAGTACCTTCAATTTCAACCACGTATAATAGTTATGTTACCCTGTTTTTTTTTTAACAGGAGGCAAACGAGCATACGGTTCACCCACAGACATCCGAATAACAATTAGACTGGACAAGCCGCCAAGTTTATAGGCAGTCCCAGTGTCGCAATTACTTTTCAATTCTTACCTGTGAAAAGATATTATATTTCTTGGTAAATTTTACTGATTCACTGCGATGATGGCATGTTACAATTGCACTGAATGGCATTTTGGAAAAAAAACGGTAATTTCTTCTAAAATTCGTGCGTCTTCATTCGTCTCACGGAGCGTAAACTATAGCCAGTGTATGCTCGTTGAGCATACATTTGTCGCACTTTTTAACGCGGCTTGCCCCATCTCCTGTATTGGGAAATCTGTGGGTTCACCCGATGGTAAGTGACACCGCCGCCCATGAACATTTGTAAGACATCAGGTCCCAGAAACGCGTTGCAGGCCCTTTAAAAGTGTGTACGCTCTTTTTTTTAAAGGACGCCGGGTCGTATCGCTCCAGAAATGTTTCCAGAGGATGTTCATTCCAGTTTTGTTGTACGTGGCCGAAAAAGACGACAGAATCGAACTATGGAAGACCTCCAATCATCCAGGTGGTGAGGATGAAATTTGGAGTTCCTCCGAGATGCACGGTGGTGGAACTCAGCTGCAGGAATAAGCCCGGACAGCTCATCTGAGCACTCCCCGTGATACAAGCGGTAGAGAATGCAAAGAGATACCACATCTCTGCGCAAACTCAAAGGGTCCAGCTGGTCAGTAAGATCTGTGTCGTCGACGATTCGAACCGCTATCTTTTGGATGCGAAGAAGTTGGTATTGCGGCGCTCCCGCCCAAAGATGGGAGCAGTATTCCATGTGGGGCCGAACTTGCGCCTTATAAAGTTGCAGGCAATGACTCGACATGAAATACCGCCGCGATCTGTTGAGCACACCGAGCTTCATAGATGCCAACTTAGCCTTTTCTTCCAAATGACCGCGGAATTGGACGTCACTCGATATGTCAACGCCAAGAATGCCGACACTAGCTGCTGGAGTCAGGGGAGTACCTTGAAATAGAGGTGATACGACAAAGGGCGTTTTCTTCGTGGAAAATGCACAAATTTATGTCTTCTTGGGATTAAAATCTACAAGGTTATGTTTACCCCATTCGGAGACTTGTTGTAGTATAGCCTTAACTTCGAACACAAGTCTGTTTCGGCAATCGGCGATATTTCCCGAGGTAAGTTTGCTCGGCCGGTATAAGAAGCATCACCCGTGCTGTCATCCGCATAGCAATGAATGCCACTAACGTGCAGCATATCATTGATATGCAGAAGAAATAGCGTGGGTGATAGTACACAGTCTTGCGGGACACCAGCATTCACAGATCTAGTTTCCGAGCATACACTGTCGACTCTTTGTCGACATGGTATTACAATTTTCTATTTTATAGTTAACAAAAGCTTTTGATCGCTAACTAATCTAGGATTTACAGGTCATGCAAATCATTTTGTTTAAAGTTTTGTATGACTGGAGCACTTTGAATGATAAATTTTAAATTTTGCTTTATTTTGGTAAAACAAATGTTTTGTTTTGCTTTGTACTTTGACTTTTATGGTTATTTATTACAACAGATTTTGTTTTTTTTCAATATCATGAATAAACAATGAAAAACAATCTGTCAAATCACTATGATTTATTCCGTTATTTGCGCACTCACTGATTCACAAATATGATATCATTATCAGAAAAAAAATGTAAACAAATACTAGACGCAGACATTAAGGTCGTCTTTACTGCAGACAAATGTCGCAGTTACTGGAACTGAGTCATTCAGGCGATCTTTGTTGTCATTATGACGTCATGTACCAATCCGATAGTGATTTAAGCTTAGATAACATTAAACTAAATAGATCAATCACTTAAAAAACGTCCATGGCAAAAGTCTGTCTATCGCGTCATTAGGGCATAATTTTCATTCATAATCACGTCGCTCGCTACATATCACAATGACATAGGAGTGTGCTCGTGCATTTGATTTTGTACTCTTTCTAGTACGCGTTCAGTTCAGAATTTTTATGAATAATTTTACGTTCTAAATATAACAACTATAATTATGACTAGATAGCCGCCATTTACCTGCTGTTAAGTGATGATGCGGCCTAAGATGAATCATGCTCAGATAGGAACAGCACGTTCTCTTAAAATTGTATAATATCGGGTTAAAATCCATGTACATAGGACCTAACTACATTACATTATATACATTTGGTACACTCGGTACTAAATCGTCAAGGTGCACCACTGCAGTACTTGATATCGTCCCGTGAAATAGAAGTGTTTTCCACTTCTGTGTTTCCGGACAAGGGCACTGTAGCTAGTGAAATTATCTGGTATAAGAGACACTTGCGTCGGTGGCTCAATGGTGCGGACTGTAAATCCCGCCACGTACCAATGTGTTTTCTAATTTTCGAAAATATATGTACGTTATCCGACGCTCTTACGGTGAAGGAAAACATCGTGAGGAAACCTTCATGCACGCCTGCGAAGAGATTCGAAGGTTGTGTGTGGAGTCGCCCAATCCGCACTGGGCCCGCGTGGACGACTAAGGCCTATACACCCGCGTACGGGTAGGCTCGTGCCCCTCGGTGGGGACGTTTAATGAGCTGATGATTATGAAGAGATCTAACATCTGTAGTCTCGGGTGTCGGGCGCAGTGCGGCATTGATCGAGAATAATAACTAACAATTATCTTTAATGCTGTTGTCATGGTAAGTAACGAGACTAACAAAATTGTATAATTTATTATCGGCCACGCATTTCTTGCTTAACTACATCTCTACATAATTCAGCATTCAGTCCGAAAAGGTACCCCAGAAATATATTTATTATACGCATATTAACTGGGGTACCGTATGGAGAATGGGTCCCCTGGTGCTATGAAATGCGGGGCAAGTGAAGGTGGTACCTTTTCTCGATCGTACAGCCATGACCCCAATAAATTGGGTGGAGCTTAGGGATTTTTGGTGCAAGGTACGAATTCCAGCGGAGATATCCATTTGAACTTGTATTCTCTGAAATCCCCGTATGTTTCAGATTTATCTTGAAATACATACCTTATATTTAGTATTGAAAATAAGAAATATTTTAATTTTGAAAGCGAGCATTGGTTTCTTTTTTGTACAGTGGCTAATCTTCGCGGGTGTCTTAGGCAACAGTAGCCATCAATGATGTAAAAAGTATGGATTTGTGATATGCTCACAAAACAACCGAAAAAGTGTTCCGAATGCAGTGACAGCACACATACACATATGTATTTTGAATTTCAAAATATTTTTTTTATCTGAGACATGTCTTATAATTGTACAATATAAGATCATTATCTATCTTCAAATCCAATACGAAGTGACCTTACACCGCTCACGACTACAACCGAAGCCGTATTCTCTTAGCAACATTAAATAAATTTACTATGACTTCGTATACCTCGAGAAACTTTTTCAATTCTCAAATGCTTCAAAGTATAGATTATACTAACTCGGCGAACTTCGTACCGCCTAACAGTCAATTAATATCATGTTACCTTTAGCTGAACTAATTTTTAAAACATTTAATTTATGAACGCACGCGTAAACGTTAATCATTTGTCATTATTTCTAAACGCATGTCAACTATTACTTATAGTATTTGAGGACAACTAATGTTTGACAGGTACGAAACAAAGTAACATTTAGGAAAAATGATTCATTTTTATAATTATGTTTTCGTCAAGTTTCCATTATTTTTAAGATGTATTCTGCTGTATTTCTGGGTGGGGAAAAATTCAACGAACCAAAAACTTTGGAAATTGGTCTAGCCGATCTCGAGTTAACATCCACCCGACTTTGTTTTATATACCTATATAGATTTCATTAATATGTTGCACAACATACGTAAATATATCTAAAAATATACATGAATCATTTTGTCAAATAATTTGAACTCCGTAAAAGGCGATGTAAAAAACGTGAAGAAGCAATGGTTCACTTGTAAAAGTGATTTGCAAACATTATAAAACATCAACAATGATATCAACTGTCCGTCACCATAAATCTAGGAACCATAACTAACTGGAAGGAGAAATAAAATAAGAACTGCACTGCATATCGTCATTCCTTTTTTCCTTAAGGTATTTAATAGTGGGTGAGAAAGAGACATGTGTTACGAGTCGTTTCATTATCTCGTACGTTGTCACAACTTGAATTGATTGATGAATTTGCTAGTGATAAGAATGAATTATTATATTGTATCGAGGCTACTTCCCATTTCGTAAACTTCCCATTTCGTAAACTTCCCATCTCGTAAACATCAAATTATACCTATCAAAAAGTTGCGTTTGGTAAACATTTTATTCCTTCATACATTTAATCCCATTTGGTCAACTATGTTCCTATTGTTATTTTTGTACGGTACAGTCAGTGTCAAATTAAATTGAAAATATGTAGATTAAGGTTTTTTAAAAGCTTCACAGTATTGAGATATTTTTCGATCGACAAAAATCAGTTAATGTGTGT
This sequence comes from Leucinodes orbonalis, assembly GCA_019425675.1. Taxonomy (NCBI): domain Eukaryota; kingdom Metazoa; phylum Arthropoda; class Insecta; order Lepidoptera; family Crambidae; genus Leucinodes; species Leucinodes orbonalis. The sequence continues at coordinate 14,281 of PQWD01011340.1, forward strand.
CAAAATACCATATGCCGCAAAAGAAAAGGTACGGACGCAATTTTGTTATTGCTTTAGATAAACATGTAATAAATACATAAAAAAAATTTATATCAGATTTTCTTAAGTTTTGCAATAATATCGAAATGATATCAAAACGAAGGAAAAGGTCCATCCAAAACGATATAAAAATTAACAATCTACTTGGCGATTACAAAAATAGAAAAAACATCGGAAAATTTTTGAACAAATTTATAATGTTTTATGATTGGCTTTGTAGTGTGTTTTTAACTTTGTTATTCCTTAACTACATATTGTTTCATGTTTTTATACCAAATCTGTGATTATTGTTTTTTTAACAGTTGATTTTGCATGCTATGTTATAATTGTGTATGGTGTGAACTGTTATTGGTTTGCATCGACTTTTACAAGTTGGGCTGGGAGATAATCTTGCGTTAAAAAAAAAATTTCTTAAAACAAAAATAAAGACTTAATAATGCTTGTCATTGAAGTAGTCATACCGAACTGTGATTTATTTATATAAATTAAAGGTTAACTTTATTTTCTATAGTAAACGTAGAAGTAGACCATTTAGGTCGTAATTATATTGTAACAATGAACGTCAAAATATAATTTCGAGTTTGGTAGTATGTTAAATTATGTACGATGACATAACATTATATTGAGTCCACTGACAATGTGACAACCTTCTAATTATGAGAACTGTGTTCAGTTTGTGGTCTCATTTTCACCTACGCAAAATCCTGTAAGGAGTGAGAGCATCAGGTATACGTTTTTAATCGCTATTTTAGCCCGACATCTATGATATATATCCTATATCTGTGCCATAAATAAATATCTAATGGCATTCACACAGCACCATCTAGTCCCAAAATAAGCATTTGACGATACTACATCATCTCAATTACAAAAATTTTACATGGCTTCTACATCGTTGTATCAAATAGTTTATACCAAGTATGAATGAGGCTGAAATTGGCAGAAAATTTCTAGCAGAAAAAATAACAAAATTCCAAGGTACAAAAAAAGGCTTCGTCCCAAAAAAGGCTCTTTTCAATAGAATATGTTCAAAAAATCGAAACGATCGAATCACACGTTGCGGGTAAAATGTATAATCGAACCAAAATCCTGGGACCAAGGACTTCTGACCTATGTTTATATAGAAGTCTTTGCCTGGGACCAAGTCGTTTTTCGTCCCTCGTTATCGCGTTTTATATGCTAGAATTTTACTGCCAGTGTCAGCTTCAACAAGCAAGGTAATAAACGTTAGTCAATTAAGAACACACTATATCGCACTTAGAGTAGAAACAGAAAAACGCAATTAAGATCCGTCATGGGACA
>PQWD01011341.1:0-79712 GCA_019425675.1 Leucinodes orbonalis
CAGTACATCTACGGCTGGGGGTTCCGGTCTGCGGCTCCACATATATGTCCTCGGCAGTGATGTCACCAGCTGGCATCACGGTCTGTCTTGCCAAAAAAGTGCAGGTCGCTTCTCGAGACATGCCGCACTTAACGATGTCATACGCCGGTCTCTTGCCACCGTCAACGTGCCAAGTCTACTTGAGCCGACTGGTATTGCAAAAGACGATGGCAAAAGGCCGGATGGCATGAGTTTGATTCCATGGAGGATGGGCCGGGTGCTAGTATGGGATACAACTTGTGCAGACACGCTGGCCCCTTCCCATCTACATGGTACAAACAACACAGCTGGTGCGGCTTGTGAAGCGGCTGAAAAAGCCAAAGCATGCAAATACAGGGGTCTGGGCTCCGAATATGATTTTGTTCCGTCGAGACCTTGGTCCGTGGGTCCTAGTGCTTTGAGGCTTTTCAAAAAATTTCCAAAAGGTTAGCCGACGTCACTGGCATCTGGCAGCTACCTTGGACAAAGAATCAGTCGTGCAATTCAAAAGGGTAACGCTGCCAGTATTTTCGGAACTCTGCCGAAAGGGACTTCTTTTAATTATATTTTTTAGTTTTAATTATTTATTTTAAGTGTTAGGGTGTAATATATTTTAGTTACCGAATAATGTAATGTAATAAATAAATACCAATATCTTAAGAGAGATAATAAGTGAACATGTGAATGTTTGTCGCTATTAAATAAGTCAATAATTAAATTTTACGCTGATATACGTTTTCATCACATTCACAAATGAACCAATGTGAAGCGAGAAACGCGAGTGTCAGCTAACTCCATGCCAAATCATCCGCCGCTAGCAAACATACACACTCACAAAATTTCTTCATTATAATAATAGTGTGATTAATAATGGATTTAGTTGGTCTCAACCTAGATTTTAAATGATCAAAGACAATCTGCCTGATATGCATCCTGCGAAACAAGACTTTGATTTAAGCTGAGAACCATCTGCTCACGCCATTTGCCTGGTGAGACTGTGAAGGCCATATCTACGGCAAACAGTAAAAAGCCCATCCAAAAAAAGATTTGGGCACTGGCCGTCAATTCAACATATTTTTATCCAAACTCCAAAGACTGAAAGAGTTCTAATTAATTGCAAGACTTAGCTAAGACTAAGGCTTATCCTCCTACACATAAAAAAATTACGCAATTTTCCACAACGTGACAATCGAAAGTTCTCGAATATTCAATTATTCGAGGCGTCTCTGTTGGCAATATCGGCTTTGCGTTGATCTTTAATAAGACGCGCTCTAAGCTATTGAAAGACTGAATCGCTTTCCATCGGCTCAAGTTCGCACAATTTTTGCGCCCCTTCAAAACATCTAGTCAATGAAGGGGAAGTAAAAGGTTATTTGTACTAACCCTTTTTTATACGCATTTTTTATATTGGGTTGTTAAGTTTATTTGGAAGGACTAATTCAACGTTTACTACGCGCTGTTTGGTACCTTCAACTAAGTTGTATTTTTTTTATCTGCCAAGACGAAGGTAGGAAGCGCAAGGGCATAACCAAACATTTCTCGAAGTTTTCGTATTTTTTTTTAACTCTCATATAGTTGATTCTTCAGATATTTCATATCTGGTACATTAGATATTTCATATTATCGGAATATGATGTGTCAATGTTAGAGTCGGTAGAATCAGAAGCTTGTCTCCACATGAGATCCGTTATCTTTTTCACAGGACAAACCTTATGTGGTCGTCTTGGCAACATTTTACATGAAATGTTTTTGGTGGGATTTCTGAACATTTTCCAATTGGCCTATCTTTCCTCACACACACACACACACATTGTCTGCCTTTAAAATAAAAATAAGAAACCTTCCACCTCACATTCTATAGCTACTGCAGCATTGTCTATTGCGACAGTTTTGTTTTTTTTTTTAGTTTTAACACTTCGACCGCCAGAGACGTCTTAAGGCGTCACGAACAATAGATTTTGCATTGCGTCTGGATTCCTGGCGGCTAACGAGTTATAGCATAGGAAAGAAAAAAGGAATAGGTCCACATTAAGTACCAAAATACAAATTGGTCTTAAATATAAAAAGTATTCATTTACTTAATAATATGGCATTTGTGGGATCTAAGGATATTAAAGACTTTTATCCATAAAACCCATAACTAAAACCTAATGCGAAGATTATTAATAAATCTTAATGGATTGTATCAAACGAGACATTTTAATGCCTCATGTCAAAGCTACCCAAAAGGTTTCAAGAAGACTCGGAGACTCCATTAGGAGAATATCAATTATATATAGGATTAGCAAGTTGAAGTGGCAGTGGGCAGGACACATAGTGCGTAGAACTTATGGCCGCTGGGCCGGAAAGGTTCTCTAGTGACGTTCACGTAATTTATATAACATTAAACTTGTACTTTTTTACCTAAGCTACAATGATGTAAAAAAGTATGGATTCGTGATATGCTCACAAAACAATCGAAAAAAGTGTTCCGAATGCAGTGACAGCACACATACACATATTTTGAATGAGCGTACATTTACCTAAACAAAAGATTACAAACTGTACTCTCTTCGGCGGTTCGTTTTTGAGGCACGGATGGCATATCTACCTTTATATATACATAATATCATTGCTAAGCTACAGATAAACATTTGATTGACAACCTAGGATGATGAATGTACTGGATTTAGTCATAAGACGTTGCCGCTCTTATATCATTGTAATACAATACACGTCATGTATCTTTGTCTATCACACGAATCCTAGTTACCAGTAGAAGAGACAGTTGATAAACGTTTGACAACTCTGAGGCCAAAACATTACGAGCTGTCGTGCTAATTTTTCAAACAGTGTCATATTTTTATTAAATATTTTGAAAAGAAAATAAGTAAACGTGGATATATGTTGTGTTCTGCTGTAAATTCTTTATCAAGAACCACCAAAGAAGGAGTAGAAGACCCGGATTTATCATTTCATAAGTAAATATTTGACGAAATTTTCATTCATATTGCGTAGTTGTAGTGAGACTTATTGTTAAAAAACATGTAGTAATAGACTTAAAATAATGTTAGACATACATTTATTTGTATAAATTGTAGAAATTACGTCTAAAACAATTAATATTACGCATGAAAATTTAAGGATGTAACATATATTGAGTAAATAAATTTATAAAATATAATGTGTAATACTATCTTTGTAAACACTGTTTTTGGACTGTCTTTATAAATGTCCTAGTTTAAGTTTTCTGCCACTTGAGGCGCTGTATCTCTCTCAAAATGAACATAGAAGTGTCACTTGAAGATGTTTAAATAAAAAGTGTGTTTAATTAGAATTCTAACGAGTTTTATTGAAATATAACCTGAAATCAACAGGTTATGGGCCCAGGACCACGTCGAATATATATTTCAATAAAAAAATCAAGTTAAGAGCAAGATTACGGCGAGTGCAAAATTAACCGGCAATGAAAGTTCCGAACGCTATGAAAATTGTGAAATTTGATGGAAGAAATTGTTTGCAATGGAAGTTTCAAGTGAAATGCGCATTAAGAGCAAAAGTATTAAACATAGAAAAGGCAAGACCAGTGGAGGACAGTTCGCAAGTGCAATGGGATAAAGATGACGGCATGGCCATGTTCATACTAACATCGTGTATGGATTTCAACCAAATATCTTTAATAGAAAACTGCGAGACTGCTAAACAAGTTATGACAAAATTAGAAGCCATCTATGAACAGAAATCAGAATATAATAAAATGTTAATTCATGAAAAATTTTACCAATAGGGACATTCACGTGAAGCGGCAACGAAAAAAGGCTCAGATCTTAGATCTTGTTCATATGTGGATTAAGGGTACTACTACAGGACCTGAACAGACGTACATCATTATTATTTTTTTATAAAGCTTAGTTTTTTTTTATTAGGCTTTGAAAAATGGCGAAATTGGAGCAACGGATTTTCGATAGGCTTTTTTAGCTAAGTTTAACACTAGAAGCGCGAGCGTCCCAAATTTGACCCATTTCGATGTTTTTCCTGCCCTATTTAATGTTTTATTATACATAGAATCCTAATTTTTTATGACTTTTTATGAAATGTGATCGTTATTGTTTATACGAGATTTCAACCATGTAACTGCAATAAATATTTTTTTATTCAATTTTACCTCTAAGCGCGGTTGGGTCAATTTTGACCCAGTCATGAATGTCAGCTTAACTTCGTCTTTCTTCTAAATTAGACAAAATATCTTGCGTCAATCTAGGTACTCACGCGCCTAAATATTCGTGGCTAAGCGGTGAGGGTAGTGGGGAGGGTGGGAGGGCGTCGGTGTGTGATTGAATCCCTGCTTTAGTAGCCGGCCGGCAGTAGCGGGAGCGTAACGTGTGTTTTGTTTCTATCACATCCCACGTACGAAACTAAAGCATTTTGCGCACTATGGCTAAGCGTGGTCTAAAAGAAGCGGAAATTATTCAGTCTCTTCAAGATATCGCCGAAGACAACTCAGAAGGGGAGCCGCTGCATTCATCCGATGAAGAGTGGCAACAGTCACCCACAAATAGCGACTTATCGTCATCCGATGATGAAAATTCTATAAATGAAATTCAAAATCAGCCAGGTAATTATTTTTATTCATAAAAATAAACTTATACATACCATTTAGAAATCGATATAAATATTTCTATTTGTCATGATAGGTGTTGTAGTGTTGTATTTCTACTATTGATTTTTGTAATTTTTTACTTGTATTATTAGTGAGAACTATTTATTTTTAGGTGAAGAAATAACGTTAGCCACTTTTGACGATGAGAATGCGGTTAGACAACGCAGAGGTCGTGGAAGAACTAGAAATCGTGGCGGATCACGCAGTCGAGGACGAGGCCGGAGTCAGCCGTTGGTTCGTTTACATGATACATACGATTCTATAAAAGAAATTCCTTTGGGAACAAAAATTACTGCACCTGATGGAACGACTTGGAAAATTGAACCAACAAACTGTGCACTACCAGGTAGACGAGGTCAACAAAATCTGTTCAAAGATCATCCTGGACCTACTCCGTATGCAAAACGTAAAGTAGATGAAACTTGTAGTAGTGCTTGGCGACTTATGATAGACGAAAAAATTTTGAAACAAATTTTGTCTTGTACCATAGCAGAAGCCCGACGTACTCACTCTCCTGATTGGGTCCTAACAATTGAAGAGCTTGAAGCTTTTCTGGCTATTATATATGTACGTGGAGCCATAGGCGCAAAAAGTTTAGATCTAGATGCACTGTGGTCAGTCAAATGGGGTAACGATTTTGTGAAGGCCACCATGTCTCGGGATAGATTTCGGGAGATTATGAAGTTTTTGAGATTCGACGTGAGATCTACGAGAACACAAAGACTCACAACTGACAAGTTTGGATTGATATCTGAAGTGTGGTACAATTTTATTTCCAATGCTCAAAGTTGTTATACGCCAGGGCCCTACATAACAATTGATGAACAACTTTTCCCTTCCAAATGTCGATGCAGATTTACTCAATTTATGGCTTCAAAACCCGACAAATACGGACAAAAATTCTGGATGGCTGTAGATAAGAACTCTAAATATATAGTGAACGCATTTCCATATCTAGGCAAGGATGACGTCAGGCCAAATGACGAACGTCTTGGGGATTACGTAGTAAAAAAATTAATGCAGCCATACCTAAACAAAGGAAGAAATGTCACTTGCGATAACTTTTTCACGTCCCTGTCCCTTGCTGAAACTCTAAAATCAAACGGAACAAGTATTGTTGGTACCATAAATAAAGCTCGTCGGGAAATACCTGCCTGTGTCAAACAAGCAAAAGAAGAATTGTACTGTACGGTGTTACTGAAAAAAGACGACATCACTTTGACATTATATCAAGGAAAGCACAAAAAATTGTTCTTCTCCTTAGCACTATGCACCCAGATATTCAAATAGAAACTGGTACAAAAAAGAAACCGGATGTAGTATCATTTTACAATAGTTCAAAGTATGGGGTAGACGTTGTGGATCAAATGGCTCGCAAATATTCTGTAAAAGCCCCATCTAGGCGTTGGCCTATTCATACTTTTTATAATTTGCTAGACTTAGCAGCAATAAATGCTTGGATTTTGTATCGTGACCTGAATGGAAAAAAATCAGCAGAAGAGAGTTTATTTTACAGTTAGGAGAAGAACTAGCTGAGGCATACGCAAATAGCAGGAAAACGTCTAATAGTCGTGTCAATGTACAAAACGAAATACCTGAGCGTCAAGACAAACGTACACGTTGTCAGGTGAAGTCTTCTTGTGCCGGTAACAAATCGTGTGTGAAATGCCAAGCTTGTAAAAAAACTGTTTGCAAGAAATGCACATCGAAAGAGTTTTCCATTTGCTCATTATGTGATTTGGAAGAGTGATTGCACTGCCTTTTTTATAATTTTATCTAATTTTTAACTTGAATTATTTGTCATCAATAGCCCATTCCGGCATTTCCCCTTTATATCTAAAACATAAAGGGGAAATGCCGGAATTATTTGTAATTATGATTTATTATAATTCTATTTTAAGCCAAAATACACCAAAAATATGTGTTATCCACAATAAAACATTTTATTATAATTACGAGTTTTATTTGTATACAAATCTTCACATTATTGTAGCAAAATGAAAAATTGGTCAAAATTGACCCATCCGCGCTTCTGGGGTGTCAGGATGTTCCCGCTTCTAGTGTTAAGGTTATAAAAAATAAACAAAGTATTGGACGTTAGAGAATATATAAGGTTTTTCTTGCCATTTACATAGGAAGCCGGAAGTAAACTTTTCAAGTCAATTTTTACTTAACTTCGGTATTTTTTTTTTTTTTTACTACAAAATGTAACTAGTACTCATAAATAATGTGTGCAAATAGAATGGATCTGCAGTCGTTTTTTATTTAGACGCAATTTAGTGCGAGGTGCAGCACTGAGCGCCTACTGACCGCCTAACATATTAGTATAAAAACCATACGTGATTGGTAGCGCCATCTGTTATTGTTGAAAAGTATTACTTGCGCATTACTAATTCGACGTTAAATGCTAGAGTGAGATAGCCACGCTACTATTATTTTTCCGTTATTTAATTTTTTAGTAACCGCTCTGGCTGCTAAGTGATCGAACATACTGTGTACAGTCTTCAATTATAAAAGTATTTTATTGTGTTCTGTGATTGTGATGAATTACTACGGTAATCAATGTTTCAATCCGTTCAAATTGCCAATTCATCGAAAACCTAAAAATCTAAGGAAAATTTCCATAAGTTTAGCTACAAAGTGGGAAGTTTCGACTACTGCTTTATGTTTGAGCAAGTTGTAGAAAACGTCTGTTGTGTAAACACCTCCGTCTAATGCAGATCTTGTACCATCGCAGAGCAGTCAATCTTCGAGTGAATACTCGCAACACATCCAAGAAGAATTGTATATTCCAGCAGAGGATAAACACAAAAACAAATCGACACAGACGGATATGAAGGAAGACGAAGAAATTTTAAAGCAATTAAAGGAAAAATTCAATGACCCATCAACATCTACCTCTATGAAAACTTTAATACTTACCATTGCACCGAAATCTTGGAGTGTGAACAAAACTGTCGATGAATTTGGAACATGTGTGTACCACCAGAACGTGAAGTTGATGTTAAGTGGAGGACATATTGATACCTTAACTGCAGAAACCGACATGCACCTTCCGACCTACAAGGATTGTCTACAGAAAATGATGTGTTCTAACCCTACACCAATGTGTCACTTAACGACCATGAAATCAGCTCCAAACGCACGTTGCGTTTCTTGTCCTGGTTTAAGTAGGATTCGTGACCATCTAAAAAAGGTATTTGATGATAATCAAGTCACTAACGTACAGTTTGAGCAATGGATGGGAACAGATCGATATACGATTGTCACGCAGGTGCTTCTGCAGACGATTTTGTTGAGAGCCTATGCAAAAGTTTGGATGTATTGAAGCCTCATGCATTTATTGCTGAACAACAAGCACTTTTCTTCAAAACACTGAAGGAAACAATTTCTGATGGCGAAATCCTAGTTCAGTGTGATTTTGCTGAGAATTATAGTTTTGTGATTCAAGACGCAGTACAGTCATACCATTGGAACAATGAACAAGCTACACTTTTAACGTGTGTATTTTACTACAAATGTGAAAGTCAGATAAAACACGGAAGTATGGTAATGATATCAAATGATCTCAAGCACGATACACCTACATTTTATAGCTTTCAGAAACTATTACATCAGCATCTTTTGGATAAAGGGATAACGGTTAAAAAAATTATATACAGTACCGACGGAGCCTCGCAGCATTTTAAAAATCGATTTAACTTTATAAATCTATACTACTACAAAGAAGATTTTGGTATTGACGCTGAAATTCATTTTCATGCTACGGCACATGGAAAAGGACCATGCGATGGTCTCGGTGGTAATATTAAAAGATTAGCAACACGTGCAAGCCTTCAATTACCAGCTAATAGGGCAATAACTACTCCGGAAAAGTTGTATGAATGGGCGAAATCGGCTTTAACCGAAACGTTTGTTAGTTACTGCTCTAAGGAGGATCTTCAAAAAGAAAGAGTTTTTCTGCAGCAACGATTTCAGTGTGCTGTGACTATTCCCGGTACTAAAAAGTATCATAGTTTTATACCAAATAATGATGGTCTAATCGTTAAAAGGACTAGTTACGACCAAAACTACAAAGTTGTAAAAATTTCAAAATAAAAAGTATTTACTATATATAACATAATTATGTGTTTCACTTTCATCATTGTAAACTTAAATATTTACTCATTTATTATATTACATGGAACAATGGCATTAACATTACAGTTTTTCTTTTCGGACTGTTAGGTTTTATACAGCTACTTAAGGTATGACCAGTAAGGCGCTCAGTGCTGCACCCTCGCACTAAAGTGTGTCTAAATAAAAAAAACGACTGCAGATCCCATTCTAAAACTTTGCACACATTATTTATGAAGTACTAGTTACATTTTGTAGTAAAAATAAAAAAATAAAATACCGAAGTCAAGTAAAAATTTACTTGAAAAGTTTACTTCCGGTTTCCTATGTCCAAAAATAAGTAATTTATTTTTTAGTAAATGGCAAGAAAAACCTTTATTTATTCTATAACGTCCAATACTTTGTTTATTTTTTATAACCTTAAATATTAGCAAAAAAGCCCATCGAAAAATCCGTTGCTCCAATTTCGCCCATTTTTCAAAGCCTAATAAAAAAAAATAAGCATTATAAAAAAAAATGATGTACGTCTGTTCAAGTCCTGTAGTAGTACCCTTAATCCACATATGAACAAGATCTAAGATCTGACCCTTTTTTCGTTGCCCGCTTCACGTGAAATGCCCCAATATTCATACAGTGCCAGTGATACGATGGCACAGCATGTATCCAAGGTGGAAGGTTTAGCGAAGCAACTACGAGAGACTGGTGAGAAAATAAGTGAAACAGCAGTCATAACAAAAATCCTGAGTACACTACCACTGACATACCGTTCACTCAGACAAGCATGGCTCTCACTAGACGAAGAAAGTCAGACAATTCAAAATCTCACTTCTCGCCTAGTGGATGAAGAAGCCAGCCTAGGTAATGATGCAAGTAGAAATGACAAAAAGTAAAATTCAAATCAAGAAATGGGAATATACAGAACCCTTCAAATGATCAAAGAATATTGAGTCATAGATTTACATGCTATAATTGCAATAAAAGAGGCCACTTCGCTAAAGATTGTAAAATGCCAAAGAAGAAGCATGATAAGAAACCCAATGATATGTTAGCATTCAGCGCTGCGTTGCATGAACATGATGAAGAGGCATGGATTCTTGATAGCGGAGCCTCTATGCACATGACCTTCAGGCGGGATTACTTCAATAAGTTCAACGAATCTCAACACAACAATTCTGTTAAATTGGGCAACAAAGTATCAACGTATGCGGTGAAGGAACTATACTGATAGACAGAAAGGTTAATGGTATATGGGAGACAAGTGAACGTGAGAATGTTTTATATGTACCTGATCTGCGAAGAAATCTGTTTTCTGAAGGTGCTGCCTCTAGAAGAGGATATGTGATAATGAAGAGTTGTAAAAAAGCAATGATTTTGAAAAATAATGTTGTTGTAATGACTGGACATCTAACAGAAAACAACTTGTATGAATTAGATATCAAAGCAATCAAAGAAAAATCATGTAATATTGTGCAAACAGATATAAGAGTTTGGCATGAAAGATTAGGGCATTTAAATGTCAAGGAGCTTCAAAATATGTGTAAGAATGGTGTGATTCCTATTAAATTGAGTGGAAATCAAGAATTTATTTGTGAAGCGTGCCAATATGGAAAACAAGCAAGGCTTCCCTTCCTGAACTCTACCCGAGGTCCAACACAGTCTGGTGAAATTGTGTATAGTGATGTATGTGGCCCTATAGAGGAACCCTCTGTGTCAGGTATGAAATATTTTGTTTTGTTCAAAGATGGGGCTACAAGTTAGCGTCATGTTTACTTCATAAAGCATAAGAGAGAAGTATTCCAATGCTTTCTAAAGTATTGTGCAATTGTGAAAAATAGATTTCAACGTCATTTGCGCATACTACATACGGATAATGGTGGTGAATATGTGAACCAAGAATTTACATCATTTTTGACAATAAGGGAATAACTGAAGAGCAGAAAGAGAGATGCGTTCCATCATGGAGACTGCAAGAGCAATGTTATATGCAAAGAACATTCCCTTGAATATGTGGGCAGAAACAGTAGGCTGTGCGGTATACTTGTTAAGTAGGAATACATCAGCCAGACGGGAGATGACATCATTTGAACTGTGCATGGATTGAAACTTAACTTACAACATATCAGAATTTGGATCTATTGGGTATGTACAGCACCAAAGAAAAGCGAAAGAAACTTGTCAAGAAAAGTGTGAAGATGTTGTTAGTTGGATACAACAATGATAATTACAGAATGTATGATGAAAATACCAAAAAAATTACAGTATCCCGGGATGTAAAGTTTAATGAATACAGTACACGGAAAGAGACACATAATTTTGTAGAGATAACAACTGGACATGAAGATCATTCTATGATGTCTAAATGTGATGGGATGAGTTTCAACATGTCAGCAATCAACAAGATAACCTATCTGAAGAAAATAATTCCGATGAGAATAATAGTTTAGAAGAACAAGATGAAACTTATGTCCCTCCAAGACACATATGTTTGGATCAGGAAGAACAGAGAAATGTCACGTTACGTCCACATCGAAACAAAATCCCGGAAGTAAATCTTACAGAATTTGAAATACCTAATACTCATGAAGAAGCGATGAGTAGTCCAAATTCTCATCAATGGAAGAAAGCTGTGAATGAGGAGCTTCAGTCACATGAAGATAATCAAACTTGGATATTGACTGATCAAACAGAGAAGAAACCCGTTTCTTGTAAATGGGTTTTCACCATAAAGAAAAACAAAGGAGAAATAGTACGATTCAAAGCACGATTGTGTGCACGAGGGTTCACACAGGTCAAGGGCTTGGATTATAATGAGACTTTTTCCCCCACTAGCAGGTATGATTCCATCAGGGTGCTGCTTAGTATTGCTGCGAGAGATCACTTAGAGATCGAGCAGTTTGACGTGAAAACAGCCTTCCTGTACGGTGAGCTCACCGAGGACATTTATATGGAGGTGCCAAAGGGAGTAAAAACACAGTCTTCAAAAGTATGTAAGTTGGTTAATTCCATATACGGTCTCAAACAATCATCTCGATGTTGGAATAAGACATTTTGTTCTTTTCTTGACGTTTGTGGTTTCAAACAATGTTCGTCTGATAATTGTGTATTTGTGGGATATTTCAAACATGTAAAAGTAATATGATTCTTTGTGTTGACTATGGATTATTACTTGCTAAAAGTGTATTTTGACTGAAATATTAAACATTCTTAAACAAAAGTTTGATATTAAAATTGTAAATGTTGATTCATTTATTGGAATGGAAATATATAAAGAAAAAGGTGGTATCAGCAAAAACAGTATATAAAGATAATAATAAATAAATTTAATTTATCAGATGCAAAAAGTAATAATACTCCTGCTGATGTAAATATACGTTTATCTCAAAATGTAAATAATGAGTCCATTAATTTCCCATATAGAGAAGCAGTGGGAGCATTGTTATTCTTGTCATCTGTATCTAGACCTGATATAGCGTATGCTGTAAATATTGTGAGTAGGTATGTCAATAACCCAGGTCCCTCTCATGTTACAGCTGTAAAGCGGATAATTCGATATTTAATCGATTCTAAAGATATGTCTATTGTGTATCAGGGTAATGTTAAATTAGTAGGCTATTCTGACTCTGATTTTGCAGGCGATTTGGATACTAGAAAATCTAATACGGGTTATGTATTTTTAATGAATGGAGGTCCTGTGACATGGTCTAGCCGTAAACAAAATACTGTAGCATTATCCACGACAGAGTCAGAGTACATGGCTGCTAGTGAAGCCACAAAAGAAATTTTACGGCTTAGTTAGTTTAGGTCCCATATTTTAAGCTGAATTTATTTTTCATGAAACCCACATGTGTGGGTTATCAATGTAGGTTGGTATCAGCTCATTATACGTCCCCACCGAGGGGCACGAGCCTACCCGTATAGGGTGATAAGGCCGTAGTCGTACACGCGGGGCCCAGTGCGGATTGGCCGACTTCACGCACAACCTTTGAATCACTTCGCAGGCGTGCGCAGGTTTCCTCACGATGTTTTCCTTCACCGTAAGAGTGTCTGATAACGTACATATAATTTCGAAAATTCAAAGGCACATTGGTACGTGACGGAATTTGAACCTTAGCCCTCCCGGTAGGAGGGCAACAGTTAAAAATGATAATGTAACTTTCAATTTTTTTCTAATTAATTGAAGTGTCTCGTAATGACTTCATTGAATAAAGTATTTTTTAAGTCTAAGTTTGTGAGTGTAATGTAAATTTGTTATTTATCGTGAAAATATAATGTGGTATTGGTATAAACCAATAATATTTTGTTTTATTTATTCCAACATCATCTTATTTGTTACCAAGGAAGACCAAACTTCAAAATATTTGCGTATAAAATTCATTATAGTACCGCATTTTTTTTTTGTTGTAGATAAAATAAACACCGTGGCTGTATCTGACTCCATGTTATTTTGAACACTATTTATAATCAACTAATTCTGCAGGTGCGACGACGACGCCCGACTTAATTCTAGCAATAATATGTTCGATACCAAGATCACATCTCTAGTGACGCACACTAATACAAATCTGTAACTGCACACTTACAAAAACGGGACACCGCCTTTCAAGGAAAACTATGTCTACTCATGATAAGTCTATGTTGACAACACATTAATAACTGACATGTGTCATATACTTAAATTACTATATAATAATCAAGGTCAATACAAATAGACATTTTCGTACACACATGAGTTTCAACCCCAAGGGGATCTAAGCCAGAACTTTTTTTAAGCCAGGCTTTGACGATTCAAATTAAGAGATATCTTTTGTTACCCATCATCATCCACAGATCATTACGTCCCCACCGAATGGCATACCGCTATAGGGTGTATAGGCCCTAGCCGTCCACACGGGCCCAGTGAAGGTTGGTTGAATTCACGCACAACCTTTGAATTTGTCACAGGTGTGCGCACGTTTCCTCGCGATGTTTTCCTTCCTCGTTTAGCGACGGATAAACTTAAATGTAATTTCGAAAACACATGCACCCTCCAAAAAAGGCAACAGTCTACACCAATGAACCACCGACGCTCTAATCACCATAATCATAATTATAACTTAAATGTCCAATGCTGAATTCCTACCAGTTGACATCCATCTGCTACCCGCCACCTTAACCACGACATCAGTCCATCTGGTTCAGGGTCGGCCTATTTTTTTTTCTGTTACATGAAGGCGAACCAAAAACCTTTGCGCCTCATCGTCCATCGGTTAGCCTGCCTACCACTTCAACTTGCTAGTACACTCTAGTTTTTCTACGGGCATCTTCATTCCAGATCTACACCCTATATAGCACTCTCGATAGCACTTTGAGCTACCTTGAGCCTTTTAAGTAAAAAAAATAATTAAAAACGTGCCTGCATTTGTGTGGTATGTTGAATAAACGAAAGTAAATCTACTACTTATGTCTTGTCCTTGGATAAACATCGCAAAATAAATCGTCAAATTAAGTATTCTTAGAAAATGTAATAAATGCTATTTATTACCGAGAGAACAGTAAATTGGAGTCGGCGCGCACTGCCCGAGGCTGTGTGTATATTTGTTCGCCGAATAAACTCAATTTGTTAGTTATTGAGACGAATTGGGACCCTAAAATTAAGTTGCGCACTGGGACTGGGATTTCGACATCTCTGACCAAGCTCCGATAGTACTTAAAAAACATATTTTGAACAGACATGGACACACAGTTAAAATATATAAGATGTAATTGTTTTTAATCAAAAACCCAGGCTCGATGTAGAATAAAACCCCGGTTCGATATTGAGCCGTTTACGTAGGATATTTTGAACTCTAAGGCCCGTATTATGACGCAAAGATATCCATTCAATGAGCACAATACAAAAATAAATCACATAAAATATTTTGTGAGCACCATCTGAAAACAAATCCCTCAATGTCAATCATTTAGTTCACAAACCTAGAGTGAAAGCCTACATTATTCATACAGCAAAAAACATTACCAAGTTTGTTCCAGAAATTTACTGAAACTATGAGGAAACATTTCGCTCAACTCTCAGATTAATGTAAAAGGTGAACAATATTGGGTCGCTTATCTAAATCCAGTGTAACTTTTACCTATTTCACCTCACTACAAAAGTTTTGTACGAAGCTTAAAGCGCAGTAAGAATAATAACACTATTTTAAATAAAACAAAAACCCTCTTTTAAATATGACAATAATTCTTCTTTTTATCGACCACTTTGAATCACTTCGCAGACGTGCGTAGGTTTCCTCACGATGTCTTCCTTCACTGTTAAGAGCGTCGGACAAAGTACTATTATTTCGAAAATTTGAAAAAACTTTGGTTCGTGGCCGGATTTGAACTCCGGATCAGAAACAGTCCATACCAAAAAGCCACGGACGCTCATTATTTAAATAATAAATAAATATCCACTGACATACACAGTCCGCCATCTTGGGCCAAACTAAGCATTAGCCTGTAATGTGGGTTCTAAACAACTTTTTTTTCGAACTGACTACTGCTGTTGGCCGCAGATGGCCTTTACAGCTTCACCGGGCAATTGACGAGCGCAGATGGCTCTCAGCCTTAAGGGCGTCCCCGAATGGAACTCGAACCTCGGCTTAGGGCGTTGCGGGGGGATTCTAAACAACAGATAAACATACTTATATAAATAGCCGTTAATCGTACCCGAAACTCTTGGTGTAGTAGTCGACATCTCAACAAATGGGACGTCAATAAATCATTTATTCATCTAACCAGAAAGCTAGACTTCCAAGGCTAACATAATATAATGATTGAACATTATATACTCGTACAATGGCGGCGAAAATGTAATACGTTTTTGACACAGACTAGACGGCTGGAGGTGAGTAATTATCACAGATAATGCTTTCACATGTCAACATCCATTGTGTTAAGACCGTGCTGAATTAATCGAGGGTGTAATATGAGATAGCGGGCCTCATATTTCTCAGTTCATCGAACATTGTGAAATCGGGGCTTTTAATAGTGTGTTTAACGACAGGTAAGTATAACGGTATCCAAGTGTGAAGTTTTCTTATTAACACAATACGCCTGATCATGAGAGAAGCAGTGATGGATGACGCAAATTAAAAACAGTAAGTAGTAAAAATAAATAAATAAATATCTACTGACATTCACACAGCGCCATCTAGCCCCAAGTTAAGCGTTAAGCCTGTATTATGGGTACTAAACAACGGATAAATATACTGTTGAAATATCAAAATAAAGATATGTAATTTTAATATAAGTAGCGCCATCTAGTTGCAAGTATGTGTAACTCAACTCTTGGTTCAATGTAGGTCATTGATTATTGAAATAAAATATTCAATCGTTTGGTTTCCCTTCAACTGCGTTGTTTCATTTAATAGGTTATGGGCCCAGACCCATGTTAAATTGTTTTTCTACGAGTTTAATATTAGACTACGTGGTTTCACTTACACTGAATCTTTTAGATGTTTTTGTGTGGACAAAATAAAACTTTGTGAGAAGTGAACGCGTGTGTGACTATCATGGCGGCTAGCTCAAGTTATTTAGTTAGTGTTCCCAAACTCAAGGGACGCGAGAACTACATGGAGTGGTGCTTTGCTGCAGAAAACTATCTAGTTTTAGAAGGCATGGTTGGATGCATCAAGCCTGATCCCAATCAAGTGCTAACTGCTGCTGATGATGCAAAGACGAAAGCCAAATTGATTTTGACGATAGACCCAGCGTTATACGTGCATATCAGGGATGTCAGTTCTTCACAGCAATTATGGAAGAAACTGAAGATGCTCTTTGATGATTCGGGGTTTACAAGAAAAATTAGTCTTTTGAGGAATCTAATATCTATTAGGTTAGAAAATTGTTCCTCTATGACAGCATACGTCACACAAATTGTTAAAGCGGGTCAAAAACTGCAAGGAACGGGCTTTGGAATTAACGATGAGTGGATTGGTTCGATCATGTTGGCTGGATTACCTGAAAAATACATGCCTATGATAATGGCGATCGAACATTCCGGCTTGAATATAACAACGGACGCCATTAAAGCAAAGTTGTTAGACATGGAACCGGAAGACAGAGATGGCAATACCGGCGCGTTTGCCTGTCTCAACAACAATCAAAAGCGTTCCATTCGTTCAGCAAAAAATGTGAAGTCTATGACCAGTAAAGATGGCGGAAATGGAAGTTCTCAATCGCCGTCGACATCTGTCAAAATGAAAAATGTCAAATGCTATGGTTGCAAACAATATGGTCACTACAGAAACAATGTACCGTGGATAAAACTGCTAAAACGCAGAGTGATTATAAAAATTCGAAAGTACAAATGCGTTTAGCGCCGTCTTCTTTAGTGGAACATTCGACAAGAAAGACTGGTATGTGGATTCTGGCGCAAGTTCGCACTTGACGAGCAACATAGACTGGATGACGAATGTGTGTTATTCTGGTAGTTTTTCGAAAGACATCACGGTTGCTAATCATAACAAAGTACCCGTACAGTGTTGTGGAAATGTAATGATTACGACGAAAACAAAAGGAAGCAACTATAACATATCTGTTGAGGATGTTTTGTGTGTGCCTCAGCTATCAACTAACTTACTATCAGTGAGTCAGCTGATAAAGAAAGGAAATAAGGTGCGTTTCACTGATGAAGGTTGTGAAATATTTAATAGACAGGACACTCTGGTGGCTACTGCTTCGCTGATCAATGGTGTTTATAAATTGAACATGCTGACTTGTATGGCGGGAGTGGCAGTTGAGTCTCCAACTATTTGGCACCGACGACTGGGACACATTAACAGTTACAACATGAATAAAATGCAGGAAGCTGTGGAGGGCGTGAAACTCTCAGCGATGGCTAAGATAAATAAGTCGAATTGTATTATGGTCAATAGTATTATGTCCCTTAAATTTCAATTTCAATATATTTTTACGCATACCTTCTAAAAACTTTCGTATTGACCTAATATAGTCTAGAAATAAATATTAGCCCGATTTATAAACGATAACCCGTGCCGACTTGCGTTTTTAACTTGTCCATACAAGTTACGCGGGCGCAGCGCTGCGACCTATTACTGCGAGTTTAAATTGCCAATTCATACGTGATTTCTAACATTATTAGTGAGTTGTTGTTTACTGTGTGAAGATGTCTGTGGAATTACGAAGTGATAAACAAAATATTTACCTTATCGGCCTGCCAAGCCACCAGATAAATGGTGCAAAATTACCATCTAATCGACAAGTTCTCACCGTTTTATTTTACAATATTTTAGTGAAAGTGCGAATCTTGTTATAAGAGAGTGTATTATATTTTGGGAAAAAGCCAGAATTTCTACGAAGGCATTTCCTAACTGCGTGAAGAAACTTGTTGATTTATACCTTGTTTGGAGGGAACTGCAAAAAAACTGTAAGAAAATTCAGGTGACGTTCAAGAACCGTGAAAATAATTTTGTAATAGACCTTGATAACTTATTTGATATTGCACATGCTGATGCCTTCGACAGAATGAAGATAGAGGAAGACAAAGAATTTTTAAGGAAACAGAGAGAGCCAGGTCGACCGGGATGCTTAGGTGGAATTGACAAAAAATTGGCGGAAAAAGAAGAACGAGTTAGGCAAAGAAGATTGGAAGAAGAGGAAAGAAAAGTAAAACAAAGAGAGTTATTGGCTGTTGCATCTACTTCTTCGATAGATAGCTTGGCATGTCTTGAGAATTCTGATGAGGAACAGATTTCGAACTCTGAACTGAGTACTCAGATTCTTTGCTCTGAAAAAAGTTCTAAAAGAGGCACGAAAAGTTTCATAACTCCTAAACTGGTAGCAGCTTTAGATCGATGCCAATTAAGCATAAGGGACTCAGTTTACATTCTTCATGCGGTTGTAGAAGCGCTTGGTCTGAACAGCGATGATTTCCCTATTAACGTCGATTCAGCGAATTCGTACTCAAGCGAGAAAATCCAAGGCAGAAGCAATAAAAACTGACTTCCAGAATAATTTGCCTGACGTAGTCACAGTCCATTGGGATGGAAAACTATTGCCTCGATTGGATGTACGAAGTTCAAAAGAAGAACGCTTGCCAATTATTGCTTCATTTGACGATAGAGAACAGCTTCTTGCAGTACCAAAATTAGAGAGTTCTTCTGGAAAACATCAAGCTAAAGCTATTTCAACTGCACTCTTTGATTGGAACCTCCATGATAAAGTACAGATAATGTGCTGCGATACAACAGCTTCAAATACTGGCCGTTTCAGTGGAGCTATATTGGAGCAGACTTTAGAAAGGGAATTGCTGCTTTTTGCTTGTCGTCATCATATATATGAGTTGGTCCTTAAAGCTGTTTTTGAAACCAAGGTAAAGCAGATTACAAGTAGCACAGATGTTCCAATTTTCAAAAAGTTAAGAGATAATTGGAAAAATATTAACACCGATAACATTGAGCCACCTCTCAATTTCGTTAAAACACATATTGCTGAGACAAACATTAAATCTTTGTTGACTTTTTATAAGACTGAACTGGAAAAATCTTTTATTAGAGACGATTACCGCGAATTGGTTGAACTATGCGTTGTGTTCTTAGAAGGAAATACAGAGAATAAACTAAAACTCAGGCCCCCGGAGCTTTGCATCAAGCGCGATGGATGGCAAGAGCGATCTATTCTATAAAAATATGTTTGCTTCAATCGCAACTTAAAATTACTGCAAAGGACAAAAATGCTCTACAAGATGTTTGCTTATTTATCGTCACCTTGTATACTAAACCTTGGCTCGAATGCACAGTGGCAATTAAAGCACCTAACCAAGACTTGTACTTTTTGAAAGCTCTAAAAGAATATGAAAAAGTAGACGCGACCAGTTCCAAGGCATCCATAAGCAAGTTTGTTCATCATTTATGGTATTTGTGTGAAGAAACAGTCATGTTATCACTCTTTGATGAAGAAGTTGATTCCAAAACAAAGATAAAAATGATTAATAATTTAAACAAAGACAAAAGTTCAGATTCCGCTAAACGCTATCTCCCATCGAAGGAAGAAATTACGCAAAATTTGTTTAGTAAGCTTAATGTTTTCTTGTTTCTTTTTTCAAAGTTTCGTGGCTTAGTTTTTACTTATTTAAACTGTTTTTTCTTTCTTTCAGATATGACACTGGATGATTTTGTGACTCAAAGAAGCAAACAATTTCTATCTCGACTGCAGATCGACGACAGTTTTCTTCGGGAAGATGTATCTTCTTGGGGTGAAAATCCTACTTTTTTGGAAGCTAGAAGACGAATAAGTCGTTTGAAGGTCGTAAATGACACTGCTGAAAGAGCAGTTAAATTAATGCAAGATTTTAATGGACTTATCACGGCTGAAGAAGAGCAAAAACAGTTTTTGTTGCGTTGTGTTCAGGAACAATCTGTATCCAGACTGTAAAAAAACTACACTAAAGAGAAGTTACCCTAATTAATTATTGTCATAATTTCTATTTAAATAAAAGTTTATGTTGATCTTATTTTATTTTTACTCATATTTACATTATTTGTTGCATTTTTATTAGTTTTGGATCAAACCAAAATGTTAGGCCAAAACACCATTTTTTATTAAACTTTAGAGCTCGGTCGGCACGGGTTGCAATCATGCTACAAATATAAAATTTCATATTTAAGTACATTTTAGCATTTATAAAAAAAGTAGAGGGTATGCGTTTCGAAATTCTAAAAAAAAATTTTTTTTTGCCATATAAGGGACACCCTAATGTGCAATGAGGGAAAGCAAAGTCGTGTACCCTTCGCTAATAAAGGTAACAGGAGTACTGAGCTTTTGGAAGTGGTACACTGTGACATTTGTGGACCAATGGAGAAAACGTCTCTAGGAGGAGCCAGGTATTTTCTCATTTTTGTTGATGATCACAGTAGGATGACTTATGTTTACTTTCTAAAATGTAAAGATGAAGCCTTAAAATTTTTTAAAGAATATAAAGCAAAAGTTGAGAATGTTACATCAAAACAGATTAAAGTTCTGAGAAGCGATAATGGCACAGAGTTTTGCAACAAACAATTTGATAGTTTTTTGAAAGAATCTGGTATTCTCCATCAAAAAACAGCTCCATACACACCCGAGCAAAATGGGCTGTGTGAACGGATGAATCGGACAATTGTAGAGAAAGCAAAATGCCTCTTGTTTGATGCAAAATTAGACAAAGAATTCTGGGCAGAGGCTGTTAATACTGCTGTATATTTACAGAACCGGATTGTGAAATATGGACTGAACTATTCTACACCTTTTGAGCTGTGGACGGGAAAGAAACCGGATTTAAGTCATGTAAGAATTTTTGGCAGTATAGTTATGAAGCATGTTCCCAAAGATAAACGCTGCAAATGGGACAAGAAATCTGAACAGTGTGTACTCGTAGGATTTTCCGAAGAAACTAAAGGATACAGAGTATATAATCCTTCGACAGGAACAGTCAAGATAAGTCGTGATGTAGTCTTCATAAATGAGAACAGATCACAAGAAGAGAGTGTGATTGTAATAGATGAAAGTGTTGAATCTCAAGCTTCAGTGGGAGATTCAGATGAATCTACAAGCGAAAACGATACATTTGTTTCAGCTGGAAGTGTTGATGACTTGGATAAGACTTACGTACCTGAAGAGGATTCCCTAACTGATTATGAGTTACCGTCAATGTCAAACACTATTAAAAAAACATTACCACCAAGGCAAAGGAAAGCACCAGATAGATTTGGTTTTATGTGTACTGGTGAGAGTGTAAAGCATTTTGATGATCACCTCACATTAGAGGAAGCATTACAGGGTCCAGAGAGGGAGTGTTGGAAACGGGCTGTTGAAGAGGAGCTGCACAGTTTCGAGAAGAACAGAGCTGGTGTTAAAAAGGAAATGTGACTCTGATGATAATGTGCGTTATCGGGCCAGACTTGTGGCCAAAGGGTGTTCACAAAAATATTTGTGTGGACTACAGTGAAACATATTCACCGGTAGTGAGCCATTCTCCACTTAGACTTTTATTTGCTTTGTCTGTGCATATGAATCTAAAGGTAACTCACCTTGACGTAAAAACTGCGTTCTTGAACGGAGACCTGTCTGAGACAATATACATGCAAAAACCTTTTGGTTTTAAATGTTCTGATCAAAATAAGGTTCTAAAATTGAATAAAGCAATATATGGTCTCAAGCAGGCATCCAGAGCGTGGCACCGGAAGGTAGATGCTTGTATGTTAGCTGATAACTATGTTAAATCTAAAATAGAGCCATGTTCATCATCATCATCATCATCAGCTCATTAAACGTCCCCACCGAGGGGCACGAGCCTACCCGTATAGGGTGATTAGGCCTTAGTCGTCCACGCGGGCCCAGTGCGGATTGGACGACTTCACACACAACCTTCGAATCTTCTTCAGGCGTGCATGAAGGTTTCCTCACGATGTTTTCCTTCACCGTAAGAGCGTCGGATAACGTACATATATTTTTCGAAAATTCGAAAATACATTGGTACGTGTCGGGATTTGAACCTCAGCCCTCCCGGTAGGAAGGCGACAGTCCACACCACTGAGCCATTTTTTTTTTTGACTATTTTCTGGATTCCAGAAAAGAACCAACACCTTACCCATGAATTACCAACGTAATAGTCGCAATAATCGACAACCTCCTCCTCCGCCTAACATCAGGCGTAATGACAATCGGAATTGGCGTGAACCCGAAGAAGAGCCCTCCCAGCAGGCTCAGCCCCAGCGAAAATCGCGTCCACCAAGTCAGCGAAAGCGTGACTCTGCCCGGCAGGATAGGTTTAGAGAGAATCATCCTAAGACAGCCCAAGCCTTAAAGGATATTGAAGATAAAATTAATAAAGCATTGTACTTTGGCTTCGGCGACTCGTTAAAAGCTGAAAAGCAGGTCGAATTCTCCATACAGAAAACCGCCGCAATAGTTCCAGTAACTACCAGGGCCGTGGGGTTTTATACTCAATGGACGTTCAAGAAGATATACGAGTTGTACGGCCGTAGGCCGGACCGTATTCCACAGTGTTCGCCGTATGCTTTCTACCGCGTATCATTGGCGCAGTTTGAGCCATGTTTATATATAAAAATTGTTGGAAATTGTCGAACAATAGTTACTCTCTATGTTGATGATTTTTTTGTATTTTCAAATGATGTCAATGAAACTAAGTGTTTAAAAGACATGTTAAGTAAACAATTTGAATTAAGACTTAGGGGTTGTTAAGGAATGTCTGGGCATGACTGTTACTTTTGATAAACAAAATTGTAGTGTTACATTAAGTCAAGCAAAATATATTGATAAATTAATTATTGTTCAAGTTCAATATGACAGATTGTAAAATTGTGAATATCCCTATCAGCAGCTTATTGGTAGCTTAATGTATTCAGTTGTTCTTACCCGACCCGATCTAGCATATGCAGTGTCATACTTGAGCCAATTTAATAATTGTTTTAGTCATGAGCAATGGCAGTATGCAAAGAGGGTATTGAGATATTTAAAAAATACTAAGGATTTGGGTTTGAAATATTGTAAAGAAGAAAATAATTTTATAGAAGGCTTTGTAGATGCTGATTGGTGTAGTGATGTTAATGATAGAAAATCATATTCTGGATTTTGTTATACTTTGTCAGGATGTGTGATATCTTGGAATTGTAGTAAGCAAAAATGTATTTCCCTTTCTAGCACTGAGGCGGAATATGTGTCAATTTCAGAGGCGTGCAAAGAGGCAGTGTATTTGAGACTTTTGCAATATGAAGTAACTAAAACTCATACTATCATTATACAATTACTTTGTATAATGATAGTATGAGTGCTCAGAAACTTTTGAAAAATCCTGTTTTTCACAAAAAGTCAAAACATATCGATGTGAGGTATCACTACTGTAGGGATTTGATTCATAAAAACATTGTTAATGTTGAATATTTTTCTACATCAGATATGCCAGCAGATTTGCTCACTAAAAGCTTAGGCGCTATTAAACATTATAAACATGTAAAGGCTTTAGGTATTGTTAAAGTGTAAACTCTTTTAATACCTTTGATTTGTATAAAGTTTTTCTGCTGTGTATTATTTTTTATCTTTATTTTGAGTGGGAGTGTTGAAATATCAAAATAAAGATATGTAGTTTTAATATAAGTAGCGCCATCTAGTTGCAAGTATGTGTAACTCAACTCTTGGTTCAATGTGGGTCATTCATCATCATCATTCTCCTGCCCTTATCCCATTACTTGGGGTCGGCGCAGTATGTCTTTTTCTTCCATTCCTCTCTATCAGCTGTGTCATCCACACAAACCCCCTTCACACTCGTATCCATCTTTACACAATCCATCCATCTTTTCTTTGGCCTTCCTCTGTTTACGCATCCATCCACATGCAGATTCAACACCCGCTTTGTTACGTGCCCAGTACGTGTCAATGTAGGTCATTGATTATTGAAATAAAATATTCATTCGTTTGGTTTCCCTTTAACTGCGTTGTTTCATTTAATACATATATATATATTGTGAATTCATACATATTATACATAGAAAACACCCAGACCATTACAAACAGACATGTTCATGCACACAAATGCTTGTACTGCCCGGGGATCGAACCCGGAATCCTTGGTGTTGCGGCCGACCTCTCAACCGCAACACCAAATGGGTCTTCATTATAAACCGTCAACACTGCTCTGCGCCCGTCACCCGAGACGACAGATGCACTAATAGGAACCGAACCCATGTGGCAGATTCGGTGATTATTCGGATCACTGAGCTACAGAGCATGATGGTCATTCATCGACTTCTATTAACCACCACTAAATTAAGAAGCAGTCGAAAATGTCATTTTTTATTAGCTTACCAGGGCAAACAATCTTAGAACATTATGTTGGGAAATGAGTTCTTTATAACCTTGCTATATTGAGAAAGTGGCTAACAATATGAACTCCTCTAAGGTGTAGGGAATTTTCTAAGATTTAGCAATATTGTAAGATGTTATAAATTCAATTGCAGTGCGGTCGCTTTTTACGAAGCTGCTTTCCCGCAATCCAGTCTGTACTAAATTAATTATTTTTACTGTGTTCAAATCGGTGTAAATGCTATTTCTAAATAGTTATAATTTTTGCACAGTGTATAAATAGAAGTAACTCTTAATATAATGCTGGCAACCCTTAACGTATAACTTCAATAAAAAAGAGAAACCAAAATTTATAAATACAATGGCCGTTTCGTACTTGTATGCATTCGCCGTTTCTTGATGATGAAAAGATGTTTTTTAAACAAAGTTATGTTATTTACCTAAATCCAACCAATAATATCCAATCATATAAGTTATATCAGATAAGTTTAGATTAGGTTTAAGTTGTCCATGTGGCCAAAGCTGTGTACACATATAATTGGCATTCATACAAACCAATGTACCTAAATTTCATAGATGTCGTGTATCTTGTATGCAATGTTGTTGGTGTACCTTTATAAGTAAATAAATTAATAAATTCATATTAACCCACTTAAGCGTAATAGTTTTGTTTTACTTGGATTTTTATTTCTCATATTTTAATATCTAACAACTTCTTATAATAGTTAAAATGAAATGAAAAATATTAAATATTGGAGGGTTATACGAAAAGAAGAAGAAAGAATTTGTTATGTATTATATATATATATATATATATATATATATATATATATATATATATATATATAGTTAATATATATATATATATATATTATTAACTATAATATCTTAAAAATAAAAAGAAATTCCTGATCCATTCGCTTTTATTGCAAAGCTTGATTTAGGCCATATGCCCATTTAATTCAAAAACTCTTACTTGTACTGAAAGACCACCATTGTCTCCAATTGAAAATATTTCAAAACCATCAACCTCTAAAGGTAAAGTAAAATACATTGTACATATATTATTTAATGAATGCACATACCTCAAAAAGTGATGGCCTTAGTTTACTGCCAAATTAGTATATGGTATAATAAGCTGATGATGAATGGTATTAATAAAAAAAGTTATTTAAAATGGTGTACTACATACCGGGTTGTGAGTTTGATTCCCAACCTTGGCAAATGTTCATTTAGAAATGATGATGTCGAAGTGTTATTAAATAAATAAAATATAAATAAATAAATAAATATCCACTGACATTCACACAGCGCCATCTAGCCCCAAGTTAAGCGTGAAGCCTGTATTATGGGTACTAGACAACGGATAAGCATACATATATACATTTTTTTTTTGTAAATACATACATATTATACATAGAAAACACCCAGACCATTACAAACAGACATGTTCATGCACACAAATGTTTGTATTGCCCGGGAATCGAACCCGGAACCCTTGGTGTTGCGGCTGACCAAATTGGTCGTCAGTTATTATCTTTGTAATTATGCATTGTCAAATATGAACATATAATGATGATCTTGTAAATAACTCAGCACTGTCATTGCAGGTTTTTCGATCCCAAAGCTCAGTGAATTTACAGCAGATAGTGAAATTAAGGAAAATATTGGTAAGTTAATAAAATATCTATAAACATTCACATTAAAACATATTCTCCTAAAATTATGTAGCAATATTAAATTTACAACAATCTTTAAAACTTTAGGGATCTTAAAATAAAAATAAATGGCCTTATACTTGTGGGTGGTTGATTATGCGGTTTAACAATATATGATAAATATAGAATATCAGATTATCTCTTATAACTGAACAATTATACAACTGCTGCAATATCATCAAAGGAAATGAGTACATTTACCAAGATATGCAATTTTTCAGATACAAGGGTTGTTATGCCCCACTTGGATATGCAACAAACTTTATCAGATCCCAAGACAGTTAGCAGAGGGAGTCGTGTGTCTGGTATGTATTTTAACAAATGGAGTAAATACATTATATTTTTCTTTTCAATCCTAACCAGGGCAATAACAATATAATCAGTTTTGAGAACACCTACTTAATCTGTATCATTGTAAAAGTAACAGTTCACATAAGTCTTACAAAACCTAAATAAAATGTGCCTTACATCAACAGCAATATTTTTATTGAGACTTTTTCAACATCCTGCTAAAAAAGTCTCATAATAAAAATATCAAATAATTATAATAAAAGTGTTTTGAAATCATTATCTTGCTATGATTATTATGTATGACTGAAATATTGACTAATCATGTGTAAGTATATTAATTACAGTGAAAAGAAAACGATTTCTTTCTGAAATTGAAAAGTCTTTACACAAGAAACTATTGAATATTGGGATTAAATTAAGTAAATGCCAAAATAAAATTAAAAAACAGGCATTCTGCATTAAGGCATAAAAAATGTGGTCTCACATCCCCAATTTTTGAAGATTCTCGATAGTTGGCCTAGCACATCACGAGTACTGACAATGCTTCAGTTTAGAGAACAAAAGAAAGGTGATAAAGGACGCAGATTTACCTTAAAGGAAAAAATAATTGCTCTATCAATTTTCAAACAGAGCCCAAAAGGGTATAGATTTTTTAGAATAATATTTATACTTCCATCGCCACAAACACTTGCCAAACTTATAACTTTGGCAGATATAAGGCCTGGCTTGAACAAAAATATTTTGTCACAAATCAGATCTGCAACACAAAACATAAAAAATGTCCAAGAACGTTTGTGCATGGTAATTTTTGACGAAATGTCACTTAAAGCTCACGTGTCATATAACGAGCGTAAAGACAGAGTTAGTGGTTTTGTGACCAATGGAAGGAAAACTCATCCAGACTTTGCGGACCATGTTCAAGTTTTTATGATAAGGGTTTGATAAAAATTTCAAGCAACCTGTTTATTACAGCTTTTCCCAAGCTGCTACTAAAGGACCAGAATTGGCAGTCCAATTAAAAGAAATTATATCAGCCCTCATTGAAGCTGGCCTTATAGTGGTTGGGACAGTTTGCGACCAAGGAACAAATAATGTAAACTGCATTAAAATTTTAATGCATGAAACAAAAACGCTTTTGAAGAGGGGTAAGAATTTCGTCATAATGTTTTTTATGTCAATGGCTAGAAATAGTACCACTTTATGACCCTCCCATTTAATTAAATGCATCAGAAATAATTTAATTTCTAAAGACCTTAAATGGGAGTCAAAAACAGCCACTGGGACCATATAACAAATTTGTTGGATGAAAATCCAGGATATAAGGCATAAGATTGATCCCAAAACTTACCGACTTCCACTGTATACCTAGTAAAATACCTAGGCAAAAGGTTAAATATGCCACACAATATTTAGCCAAACGGTGGCCATCAATATGGGCTATCTTGCAGGTAACATATTTTACACTAATATAATTCGATTATTTCACATAATATTGAAGTGCAATCTGCACTGTTTTCAAGTCTCTATCGTAATGCTCATGAGGAAGCAAAATTTAAAATTGATATTAATTACATAAAGGGGCGAAAACAATAAAGTAAATTAAAAGACAAAAGCTATTCAATTTCGAAAAACAAATACACTAGTTACTTGTTATTGCATGGTTGATAATTAATAATAAGTTGCATATAATGTTTAATTGTTCTTTTCACAGATAAAGGAATTTTGCCAAAGGAATCAAAGGATACAGCTGACGTGTTGATGTTTTTTGATCAACTATTTGATTCTGTAAATGGTAGTTTTGGAAAAAGAAAGAAGCATGGGAAACCTCTACTAGGCCCTGCAACCCCTAACTCCTTGCATCATGAAGTATGGAATGAAAGCAAAAGAATACTACAAAAAATGAAGTTTATTAATAAATGTCAAAGAAATACGCTTCATGTTCCAACTTTAAATAACTGGGTGTGGACACTAGAAGGCATCCAACATTTATTAGAAAATGTAAAAAATAAATATAATGTTAATTCTATTTGGTTGCGGCATCTGAACCAAGATCCAATAGAAAATTTCTTTGGGTCTGTACGAAGTCATGGATGTCGTAACATGAATCCCTCTACCGAAAATTTTGAGTCGGCATATAGGTACTACTGCTTATTAACAGCTTGGCTGGTGTCTACACTCCCGGAGGATTCACAATTTGTGAATCAGACAATTGTAAGGCACTAATATCATCGTCACAGGCAATGACTCTAGAGCAAATACTGTATGTGTATTATAAAACATTCCTGAAATTAAAGTTACCTCCCTTGAGGGAATAAATGATCCTCGAAAACTGGGAGGTCTACAATATGTAACGGGATATTTTTAAAAAAAACAAAAGCGAAACTAATTAAGAAATGTGTCCAATGCACTACAGATTTGTTCGCTGATGAGGAAATAGAATATATAAAATATAGGGAGTAGGGTAAAAGCCGGATAGTTGCCTCGGACGGATACATGCCGTCATACAGTTTCAAATGCTCTATGTTAGACGTATTGACAGTGTTTTTTTTTTTTATCACAATCGATAGCGTCTCCCGCGCAGGCCTCAGTGCCGCATAAGCCGTTGAAATAGGCGCACGTGTTTTGTCCGTGTGAAAAAACATCTTCCGCGGCGATACTTTGACGAGCGTCATAATTATATTGGTAAGTTTTCTCTGTTAAATATTTTTATAACTGATTGCGATTTCAGTCAAAAATTTATTTCTTTGAATGCATTAGAGTTTAAATTGCACTGTTTATTAGGTTTTATTGTTAAATTTGTTTTATTTATTTCGTAAATATAAAGGGCAAGTATCCGTATCAAATCGGATAGTTGCCCTAATGTCTTTTGCGGATTGTTGCCCTGCGGCAACTATCCGTAGACACAACTATACATTTTTAACAAGCAAAGACAGTTTTTTTTCCTAGTTATTTTTTTTCATTTGCTTTTATTATTTTTTCTTCGTGATTTTTTTATTTGGTTTTACTATAGTATATCTTAAATAAAATAAATACTCAACAGCAAAATGCCACGCAAGTATAAACGAAAGCCAGGCGTGATGCCGCGCCAAATCAACTGGACAGAAGATAGTTTAACACTTGCGTTCGAAGAACTAAATAAACAACAAAAAAGTATCAACGAAATATCCCGGATTTATGGCATATCATCTCGAACCTTAAGGAGACGGTATGAAAAAAGAAACCAGCTGCTGGTAACCCAAGGTATGTCAAGGATTTAAAATTGTATATTTAGCTTATTAATACATATAATAATCTATTTACATATTTACCTACTTATCTAATTGTATTTTAACACTTCTAGGAAAATACCCTGCCCTTGGCTTTGAAAATGAAAAAAGACTAGTTTCCCATATATTGAAGCTCGGAGATGCAGGATTTCCTCCTGAAAGAAGTTTAATTCGCCAATTAGCCTATCAGTTTGCCGAAAAACTAGAATTGAAGCACAATTTTAATAATGAAACTAAAATTGCTGGACCGCAATGGTTGAAAAGCTTCCTTGAAAGAAATCCCGAAATAGTTGTGAGGCAAGCTGAGGGCTTATCAATTCAAAGAGCGAAGGGTCTAAGCAGGGCCGAAGTAGCCAAATTTTTTGATCTACTCATAAAAGTCCTAACTGATAATGATTTGCTAGATAAGCCGGAGCGAATTTTCAATATGGATGAAAGCGGTGTCCAACTCAACAATAAACCTGGCAAGGTATTGGCCAAGAAAGGTACTAGAGCAGTGAAATCACTTACTTCTGGTGAAAAAGGCGAAACAATTACCGTTGTTGCTTGTTGCAATGCTATCGGCAATTTTCTCCCACCTGTTCTGATTATGAAGGGGGTAAATAAAAAGCCAGAATTTGAAGAAGGACTTCCGCCTGGTTCAAAAGTTTATATGCAAAAGAAATCAGCATATATTTCCTCAGAACTTTTTCACAAGTGGCTGACCGAACATTTTATACCCCGCAAGCCTCCAGGAAAGGTATTACTAATTTTAGATGGTCATTCATCGCATTCCAGTGCTGTCAATATGCTGGAAACTTGTCGAGACAATGATGTGATACTGCTTTGTTTACCGAGTCATACTACTTCTGCTTTACAACCTTTGGACGTATCTGTATTCGGACCATTTAAAAAATACTATTATGCGGAAACAAACAATTTTATTCACACCAATCCACAAAAAAAACTGAACCGGTACAATTCTGGTCAACTGATAGCAAGGGCGTGGATTCGAGCAACTACACCTGCTAATGCAATAAGTGGTTTTCGCGGCAGCGGAATCTATCCAGTCAATCCAAATGCTCTGTCTGATTCTGAATTTGCTATATCAGATATTGCATTGGGGGAGCTTACGCAGGAACAAGAGTCTGAAACTATAAACGATCAAGTACTAGGCGCTTCTGGAGAACTTGCGTTACGTGAGCAGATACAGGAATCTGAATATGACCGAGGTAATGTACTAAGTCAACAGAACAAAGTGACTGTACAAGGCGATCAAGTCCCAAGTGATAAAAATAATCCAGAAACTATCATAAATGAAGCTGAGCAGGACAGTGTGAACCAGAGATGCACACCACCTAGGCCATCCTCGAGTCTTTTGGCTCTTTCTCATGATTTTTTAGCCCTAGAAGATGGTGAGATTGAAAATTACATTTTAGATAATACTGAACTATCATTGCCATCGCTGATATCTATAAATGAGTCACAGAACAAAGATCAACATAAAGAAACACCATCGAAATTTTTACATGAATCATCTCCTATACCAAAAATTCCGTTGAGTATGTCTAAAAGGGCTAAACAATCAGCAGAAATTTTAAACTCGAATGATAAAATAATCGAGAAGAAGAATAAAACTGAGAAAGTAAAGAAAACAAGCGTAATGAAACAAACAAAAGAAACAAAAAACAAACCAGTCAGTAGCAAATAAAAGATTACGAAGAAAAAAGGGCGACTACAAAAAAATAAAAAATCAAAACAATATAGAGATACTACCAGCAGTGAATCAGAATCAGAAAGCACAGATTTTATTGAACTGACAGAAGGAAGGGCTCTAAGGAAAAGAAAAACTCGTATCAACAGTTCTAACAGTGAAAATGAAGAAATTGTTATAAGTTCAAAAATATCTAAGGGAAAAGCAACCAAAGGGCTACTAATCAAAGGCAAAAAAACTAAAACATCTATTGGAGACGCTGAAAATATATTAAAAGTAAAAAATGTTAATTCAAAAATAGAAACCAAGAAAGAAGTTTCAGTTGATGATTATTGTGTAGAATGTTTTGAAAATTATAATTTAACTAAATCGAAATCAGATTGGATTGAATGTCAAATGTGTCGAATGTGGTTGCATGAAACTTGTTCAACACGCAAAAACTACTGCATGAGATGTGGCAAGTTGAAAAGCTTAACTTCTGGTGATAATCAATGCTAATGCCAAAGTTGATTACGATATTTTTAATATTTAAGATAAATACTAATATTTAATTAAAAAATTACATGTTCACTAACTTAGCTCCAATTTAAAACCTTAGTATTTTTAAGTGTTGATTAAGTAATAATTTAACTTCTCTTAGTACTTAGTACATAATAAAGGATCTCAGTAAGTTATAAGGACTGAATACTTACTTAATAGAGGCTAATGCCAAAGTTAATTCTATTTTTGTTTATTGTTCTATCTTCAAAATAAATAATAACATTACCTACATTTTTATTTTGGACAGTTATTTACTATTTTGAAGTCTATTATTGTTATAATTTTATGATTATAATTTAACTTTAATAAATACTGAATAAAAGATTGTATTTAATAATAAAAACTGATTATTTAAATTAATATAAGTTCATTTTTATTGAAAAAAAAACCAGAAGGGCATCTATCCTCACATTGGGCAAGTATCCCCCGAACCATTTTTAACGTTAGGCTACTATCCGCTATAGTAGGCAACTATCCTCTTTTTTAGAGGTCATATTAAACTGGATTTACTCAAAAAGCTTTTCAAAAGTGAAAGTCTTGGTTATGCAGTCCAAGTCGTTCTCTTGTCCAATGTGTATCAGGATTTCAAGATGTCACTCATACTATTTTAAAAGAAAATTTTGAAAAAAAATAATCTGAGAGAATTAACCTTTAACTAGGACGTGTAGTCTCACANCCTCTACCGCATAGGGTAAAAGCCGGATAGTTGCCTCGGACGGATACATGCCTCAGTTTCAAATGCTCTATGTTAGACGTATTGACAGTGTTTTTTTTTTATCACAATCGATAGCGTCTCCCGCGCAGGCCTCAGTGCCGCATAAGCCGTTGAAATAGGCGCACGTGTTTTGTCCGTGTGAAAAAACATCTTCCGCGGCGATACTTTGACGAGCGTCATAATTATATTGGTAAGTTTTCTCTGTTTAATATTTTTATAACTGATTGCGATTTCAGTCAAAAATTTATTTCTTTGAATGCATTAGAGTTTAAATTGCACTGTTTATTAGGTTTTATTGTTAAATTTGTTTTATTTATTTCGTAAATATAAAGGGCAAGTATCCGTATCAAATCGGATAGTTGCCCTAATGTCTTTTGCGGATTGTTGCCCTGCGGCAACTATCCGTAGACACAACTATACATTTTTAACAAGCAAAGACAGTTTTTTTTTCCTAGTTATTTTTTTTCATTTGCTTTTATTATTTTTTCTTCGTGATTTTTTTATTTGGTTTTACTATAGTATATCTTAAATAAAATAAATACTCAACAGCAAAATGCCACGCAAGTATAAACGAAAGCCAGGCGTGATGCCGCGCCAAATCAACTGGACAGAAGATAGTTTAACACTTGCGTTCGAAGAACTAAATAAACAACAAAAAAGTATCAACGAAATATCCCGGATTTATGGCATATCATCTCGAACCTTAAGGAGACGGTATGAAAAAAGAAACCAGCTGCTGGTAACCCAAGGTATGTCAAGGATTTAAAATTGTATATTTAGCTTATTAATACATATAATAATCTATTTACATATTTACCTACTTATCTAATTGTATTTTAACACTTCTAGGAAAATACCCTGCCCTTGGCTTTGAAAATGAAAAAAGACTAGTTTCCCATATATTGAAGCTCGGAGATGCAGGATTTCCTCCTGAAAGAAGTTTAATTCGCCAATTAGCCTATCAGTTTGCCGAAAAACTAGAATTGAAGCACAATTTTAATAATGAAACTAAAATTGCTGGACCGCAATGGTTGAAAAGCTTCCTTGAAAGAAATCCCGAAATAGTTGTGAGGCAAGCTGAGGGCTTATCAATTCAAAGAGCGAAGGGTCTAAGCAGGGCCGAAGTAGCCAAATTTTTTGATCTACTCATAAAAGTCCTAACTGATAATGATTTGCTAGATCAGCCGGAGCGAATTTTCAATATGGATGAAAGCGGTGTCCAACTCAACAATAAACCTGGCAAGGTATTGGCCAAGAAAGGTACTAGAGCAGTGAAATCACTTACTTCTGGTGAAAAAGGCGAAACAATTACCGTTGTTGCTTGTTGCAATGCTATCGGCAATTTTCTCCCACCTGTTCTGATTATGAAGGGGGTAAATAAAAAGCCAGAATTTGAAGATGGACTACCGCCTGGTTCAAAAGTTTATATGCAAAAGAAATCAGCATATATTTCCTCAGAACTTTTTCACAAGTGGCTGACCGAACATTTTATACCCCGCAAGCCTCCAGGAAAGGTTTTACTAATTTTTAGATGGTCATTCATCGCATTCCAGTGCTGTCAATATGCTGGAAACTTGTCGAGACAATGATGTGATACTGCTTTGTTTACCGAGTCATACTACTTCTGCTTTACAACCTTTGGACGTATCTGTATTCGGACCATTTAAAAAATACTATTATGCGGAAACAAACAATTTTATTCGCACCAATCCACAAAACAAACTGAACCGGTACAATTCTGGTCAACTAATAGCAAGGGCGTGGATTCGAGCAACTACACCTGCTAATGCAATAAGTGGTTTTCGCGGTAGCGGAATCTATCCAGTCAATCCAAATGCTCTGTCTGATTCTGAATTTGCTATATCAGATATTGCATTGGGGGAGCTTACGCAGGAACAAGAGTCTGAAACTATAAACGATCAAGTACTAGGCGCTTCTGGAAAACTTGCGTTACGTGAGCAGATACAGGAATCTGAATATGACCGAGGTAATGTACTAAGTCAACAGAACAAAGTGACTGTACAAGGCGATCAAGTCCCAAGTGATAAAAATAATCCAGAAACTATCATAAATGAAGCTGAGCAGGACAGTGTGAACCAGAGATGCACACCACCTAGGCCATCCTCGAGTCTTTTGGCTCTTTCTCATGATTTTTTAGCCCTAGAAGATGGTGAGATTGAAAATTACATTTTAGATAATACTGAACTATCATTGCCATCGCTGATATCTATAAATGAGTCACAGAACAAAGATCAACAAAAAGAAACACCATCGAAATTTTTACATGAATCATCTCCTATACCAAAAATTCCGTTGAGTATGTCTAAAAGGGCTAAACAATCAGCAGAAATTTTAAACTCGAATGATAAAATAATCGAGAAGAAGAATAAAACTGAGAAAGTAAAGAAAACAAGCGTAATGAAACAAACAAAAGAAACAAAAAACAAACCAGTCAGTAGCAAAGAAAAGATTACGAAGAAAAAAGGGCGACTACAAAAAAATAAAAAATCAAAACAATATAGAGATACTACCAGCAGTGAATCAGAATCAGAAAGCACAGATTTTATTGAACTGACAGAAGGAAGGGCTCTAAGGAAAAGAAAAACTCGTATCAACAGTTCTAACAGTGAAAATGAAGAAATTGTTATAAGTTCAAAAATATCTAAGGGAAAAGCAACCAAAGGGCTACTAATCAAAGGCAAAAAAACTAAAACATCTATTGGAGACGCTGAAAATATATTAAAAGTAAAAAATGTTAATTCAAAAATAGAAACCAAGAAAGAAGTTTCAGTTGATGATTATTGTGTAGAATGTTTTAAAAAATTATAATTTAACTAAATCGAAATCAGATTGGATTGAATGTCAAATGTGTCGAATGTGGTTGCATGAAACTTGTTCAACACGCAAAAACTACTGCATAAGATGTGGCAAGTTGAAAAGCTTAACTTCTGGTGATAATCAATGCTAATGCCAAAGTTGATTACGATATTTTTAATATTTAAGATAAATACTAATATTTAATTAAAAAATTACATGTTCACTAACTTAGCTCCAATTTAAAACCTTAGTATTTTTAAGTGTTGATTAAGTAATAATTTAACTTCTCTTAGTACTTAGTACATAATAAAGAATCTCAGTAAGTTATAAGGACTGAATACTTACTTAATAGAGGCTAATGCCAAAGTTAATTCTATTTTTGTTTATTGTTCTATCTTCAGAATAAATAAGAACATTACCTACATTTTTATTTTGGACAGTTATTTACTATTTTGAAGTCTATTATTGTTATAATTTTATGATTATAATATAACTTTAATTAATACTGAATAAAAGATTGTATTTAATAATAAAAACTGATTATTTAAATTAATATAAGTTCATTTTTATTTGAAAAAAAAACCAGAAGGGCATCTATCCTCACATTAGGCAAGTATCCCCCGAACCATTTTTAACGTTAGGCTACTATCCGCTATAGTAGGCAACTATCCTCTTTTTTAGAGGTCATATTAAACTGGATTTACTCAAAATTTATAATATTTATATAATCTTTTTATAATAGGGTATGTTGCAAGAATAATGAACTATGTTTGAGAATACAATTTGAATAAAAAATGTATTAGTATACAAGTTTTAAAGGAGCTTTTCAAAAAGTGTGGCAACTATCCGGCTTTTACCCTATATCATGGGGAGTGTTCTGACGAGTTATTTGGACTTGTTCCTGCGGCTGAATTCCACTTACGTACTTCGAGGCAGAATTCCTGATTTCACCCACACCATCTGGATACTTGGAGGTCTTCCACAGTACGTTTTGATAGGCATTTTCTGCCGCGTTCGATTAATTTGTGGAATCAGTTGCCATCGGAAACGTTTCCGGAACGATATGACCTGGCGTTCTTCAAAAAGAGAGCGTATTCCTATATAAAGGGTCGGCAACGCATCCCTGTGACCACAGCTGTAGCAAATGTCCATGGGCGGCGGTGACACTTTCCATCAGGTGAGCCGCATGCTCGTTTGCCTCCCTATGTTATAAAAAAAAACATTGTTTTCTTCATGCATATGAACATATTATATTCATATTTATATTCGGTAAATACGCCAAAATACACCATATTTAGGGTTCCGTAGCCAAATGGCAATAAACGGGACCCTCATAGAGTCGTCAAGTCTGTCTGTGTCTCCGAAACTATAAGCACTACACAATTCAAACTTTTTAAGTATATGAATTCTGTGAACCGATATAAGGTTGACAAGAAACTTATTACATCACCAATCTGCCAAAAAAAGATCGGTCTAAATCCCTGAAATGGATTGACCTTACCAGGAACAAACAGTGTGTACCGTATATGCATGAAAAAAAATGGTTACTTCGAACTTATCAATTCATTCATTTTTTTCTCTCTCTCTCTTCACTTCAACCTATCGCAGTCCACTACTGGGCATAGGTCTCCCCCATTTCGCGCTAAATATTCCGGTCATCCGCCTCATTTTCTTTGTATTACACAAATTTACTATTGTTTGATTAAACATTTAAATTTAAATAAATTTAAGTAAAATGATACTAATAAGTCAATACTTATTTATTTATTTATTTGAATTGCATAACATATGTATTTCATAAGATTTTACAATATTGGGTCGTGATCATATGGACCCTGGAAGGGTGTTGCAATTTAACATTAACATAAAATCCTATTTACATTAATATTGATTTAGACATTTAGTACATTATTTAATTCAGTCAATAACAAATCAATATAATATCAGAATAGAGAAAATAAAGTCGAACTAAATAAAGCGAATAATTACTCAAAAATATGTTTTTATTATTCAGGTTTTTATGCGGCCTAATAATAGATATCCGGTATTCGTCCGTATAGTAGTATTAGGACCGGATACCGGAAATTTACTGGATATCCGTTTCATTTTTGACGACCCATTTAATGTAAATGTAATGGTTGGTGTAAAAAACGTCGGCTATTACACTAAGGGTTCCGGGTTCGATCCCCGGGCAGTACAAACATTTGTGTGCATGAACATGTCTGTTTGTCATGGTCTGGATATTTCCGTATGTTTATCCGTTGTTTAGTACCCATAATACAAGCTTCACGCTTAACTTAGGGCTAGATGGCGCTGCGTGAATGTCAGTGGATATTTATATTTATCTCTACTCTTACCCTTTCAATGGTCCCTTGAGAAGCCCTCATCACGCCATGAGTGCGGACAAGGTGATCGCGAACATTGCCAGGCCTCGAGAATTCCGTCCGGCATACTGGACACAGGTATTTATAGCGTTTCAATTGATGCACTTTGTACTGGTTCAACTTGGCGGGCGCGTATTTTGGTTTCTTTAAAATTATTTTATTTCAAAATATTTGGATCAGTAAAGTAGTAGTTATTTTAGTCTTATTTATCTTAAGTATTGTTTTAGTATAAGTTGTAGATAGTTCCAGTTTATTTGGTAAGTTTTTTGTACATTTTGTAAATATGTATGGGGATGACGAGCCCCCTGATCCAGGGGGCTTCGTTCCCGCTGTTGGTCACTTTGTGACAATTTCGAATGAATCTGGTATGGATACTGATGCGTCCATATCAGCAAAAAGATTAAAGCGCAGTCGCATGCAAGTGTGCAAACACTGCAACAAGCGTCGACGAAAGCACCATGGCTCAGATCCCAAACCTTCAGACTGTATTTGTTCTGAAGGTTCTTTGACCCTAGATGTTGCTAATGAATCCAAAAATGGCAATTCTAATAAAATTAGTAATACCTTACCTGTCTCCGCTCCCACTTCTGTTGGCAGAAATTTATATAGTGCTTCAGATAATGCCCCATTTGTACTGCATGTTCAAAAGTGCAATGCGTCTCCTAATGATAATGTTAAATTACACCCGGTTACTTTTGGTAAATTTTTAAAGAAATATGAATTCCAAAATATTATTAATGGTAGTGTAAAATTAATTGGACGTAATAAAATTTCTATTTCCTTTTCGAAACACAATGATGCAAATGCCTTTTTAAGTCATGGTAGTCTTGAGAAGCAAAACCTCAGAGCGTTTATTCCTACATTCAATATAACTCGGATGGGTCTGGTACGCGGCGTACCAGAAGAATGGTCTCCGGAGGAGGTCATTGAAAATATTTCAGTACCAATAGGCGTTGGTAGGATTTTGAAAGTTAGGCGATTAAATTACAAGTCATTTACAGATGGTAACTTGGTTTGGAAACCATCACAGACAGTTGTAATTACATTTGATGGACAAGTTCTGCCATCACGTATATTTATCTGCTATAACGCTTTACCTGTAGAACTATATATTTTCCCAACTATACAGTGTTATAATTGCTGCCGTTTTGGGCACACTAAAGTACAGTGTCGTTCCAAACCCAGGTGCTACAGATGTGGTGATGCTCACACAGGTGAATCATGTAACATACAAGAGGACTGTGCTTCATGTTTGTCTTGCTCTGGTAGGCACTTTGCTACAAGTAGGTCATGTCCAGAATTTGAAAGGCAGAAGCAAATAAAAACATATATGGCCAATAATTGCACTTCATATGCAGAAGCATCAAAATTACATGGCCCAGTTTCCCGCTCCTTTGCTGATGTACTTTCTTCCAAACCTTCTAGTCCATTGCCTAAAAAACATCAAACAAATGATACTATGAATATTTCCACTTCATATAAAAAAACTGTTTTCCTAAAACCGCGGACCCCTCCTCAACCAAATAAAGGCTATAATACAGGTGAACACAACTCTATAATTAGTGAATCTTTCATACCACCCCCCCTAATGGTTGTGGCTTTAGTAAAAACCCATCTACTACACAACAATCAACTGTAGCAGAAATAATGGTAGAAATATTAAAACTCCTGTCAAATTCATCAACATTCTCACCGTCCAACGTTGCCATTTTACTTGAAAAAATTCTTTCTTTCTTCCAAAATGGATCTAAGGAAAATAATGCAGTGGAATTGTAGAAGCATAATAAATAAAAAATGACTTAATTTATTTACTAGATAAGTTCAATCCTATAGTCTTTGCACTAGCAGAGACTTGGCTCAAACCAAACAAATATTTTAAAATTAGTGGTTATCATATTTTAAGAGAGGATAGACCTGATGGTTATGGAGGAGTAGCCATACTCATCAGAGACTCAATACCCTTTAAGCAAGTAAATATTCCTGCTCATAATGAAGAAATTTCAGTTGTTGCAGCAATGGTTTCAAATATTTGCATAGTTTCAATTTATGTCCCTAAACCATCTGCCCTTCTTTTGTCCGATATAAATAAAATATTTTCTTCACTCCCTAAACCTTTTTTAGTAATGGGCGACTTTAACTGTCACCATCAATCATGGGGTAGTTCCAATACAAACAATTATGGTGAAGATTTAATTGATATACTGGATCAAAATAATTTGTGTGTATTAAATACTGGGCTTCCTACACGTCACACAGCTCCTGACCAGGGTAGAAGTGCTATTGATTTATCCATCTGTACTCCAAATCTTGCTAATTTGCTGTCCTGGTCCACCACTTCCTCTTCCTATGGCAGTGATCATTTTGTAATTTTATTAACTTTCGCAGCGCGAGCTTTTCCTAAACTAACTAGACATAAATCACAACTTAAGCACAAATTACCGAATAGTAATAGCAATGATTGGGAAAAGTTTAAGGCTTGTGTTCAAGATAAATTATCATCATTACCTAAAATTGAAAATGAGTGTGTGGATATATGTGCAGATTCCTTTGCACAGGTTTTAATAAGTGCAGCAAATGATGTATTCCCTAAGAAAACATCTGCTACTCTTCCATCACCCCCTTGGTGGGATGCAGAGTGTAGTTCTGCTATTAAGAAAAGAAAAACAGCAGAAAGAAATTATAAACGTAACATGACAGTCGATAATTTCGATAAATTTAATGTGATAGCGAAGGAAACGCGAAAGCTATTTAAACAGAAAAAATTTGAAAGTTGGAGACAATTCTGTGAGTCTGTATCACCCGACACAGCGTCCAATATAGTCTGGCGTAATATAAGAAGATTTAAATCTGCTTTTTGTGGTTCAAACTTCGCAACCATTCCGGATAACTTAGTTGATAACTTCCTTGATAAATTGGCTCCCCCATGGGTCCCTGAAGCTAGCCCATCATATCAAACAATTCCACCTATTATTTGTAAATCTACGTCGTCATCTATTTCGAACCTAGATTCACCCTTTTCATTGGTAGAACTAAAAGGTATATTAAGTAACGTTAAGGACTCATCACCCGGTAAAGATGGCATTCCATATTCTTTTTTAAGTAATCTGTGTGATATTTCATTAAATTATTATCTGGGGTTAGTAAACAAAATAATGTTGACAGGTGAAATGCCAGATGAATGGAAATGTCAAATGGTGTTGCCAATTCTAAAGCCACATAAAAATCCATCAGATTGTGATAGTTACAGACCGATCGTTTTAACAAGCGTGTTATTAAAATTAATAGAACATTTGGTGAAAAATCGTTTAGAGTGGTATACAGAAAATAGCCAATTTTTATCTAACTCTCAGTTTGGATTCAGAAAGGGTAAAAGTACTATGGATAGTATTAGCATTCTAACTACTGATATTCGTGTAGCTTTTACTAATAATGAATCATTAATAGCTGTTTGCCTTGACATTAAATCCGCTTATGACAATGTTCTATTATCTGTCCTATATAAAAAATTAGAAGCACTTAGGGTTCCTATAAACATGTGTAATATAATTATAAAAATATTATGTCAACGTAAAATTAATTTATGTCTAGAAGGGTATTCAAATTCTCGCGTAATATGGAGAGGATTGCCTCAGGGATCTGTTTTGAGCCCTTTATTGTATAACATCTATACATTTGATTTAGAGAATAGCTTAAATGGACAAGTAGAAATCCTTCAATATGCAGATGACCTTTTGTTATATATTTCTGAC
The DNA here is from genome assembly GCA_019425675.1 of Leucinodes orbonalis. NCBI lineage: Eukaryota > Metazoa > Arthropoda > Insecta > Lepidoptera > Crambidae > Leucinodes > Leucinodes orbonalis. The sequence goes on from PQWD01011341.1 coordinate 41,781, forward strand.
AAATCGTTAAATTATGCTTGTAATGTTCTTTCTTCGGCATTAATTGGATTAAAACACTGGATGGATCAAAATGGTTTAGAACTTTCCACATCTAAAAGTAGTGCAATAGTTTTTACGAGACAAAGAACACCTCCTCCTATTCAAATCTTATATGATGACATTATAATACCAGTCAAGACTACCATAAAATTTTTAGGTGTCATCCTCGATTGTAAAATGTCTGGCATGGATCATTGTAATTATATAGTTACTAAATGTGAGAATTTATTAAATATGTTAAGATGCCTTACAGGCGTCTGGTGGGGTGCTCATCCATATACACTAAAACTTATTTATAATGCTTTAATCAGGAGTGTATTAGATTATGGCACATTTGTATTAGAACCTGGAAACAAATCCGCTTTAAAAAAGTTAGATATAATTCAAGCAAAGGCCTTACGCATAATTACAGGTGCAATGAGAAGTAGTCCAATTAATGCTCTACAAATAGAATGTTCGGACCCACCCCTACATTTGCGACGACAGTTCTTATCTGATAAATTTCTTTTTCGAACACTTCAAACTTCTAATCACCAACTTGCAGAAAAACTCCAACGCCTTTTAGACTGCGTGAAATCATCAAATTATTGGTCTCATAAACAATTACCATGCTTGCTAAATAGCTACAATAAATTTTTATCAATCCAATCCCCGCTCCATCGTTCAAACATGCTTCCGATATTTACTGTTGATTATGATTCCCTTATTTTAGCACCTCATATCCATTACAATCTTGTAACTAAAGATGATCCGTCGGTTAGTAATCAATTTAATATAATTACCCATGAAAGGTTTTCCAACCATCACCATATATATACTGATGCCTCTAAAAGCCCTGAAACAGGTTGCGTCGGAGTTGGTGTTTACCACCATCAGTACAATATAGTCCAAAAAGTTAAACTTCCACCAGAATCAACAGTTTTCACTGGAGAATGTATGGGTCTGCTTAAAGCTGTGGAATATGTCCTTCTTATGAATTTAAAAAGATGTGTAGTACTTTCAGATTCTATGAGCGCCTTACAGACATTAGAAAAGTACCCTTTTATGTCTAATAACAAATTGCCCGTTACCTTTGAACTAAGAAGCATTCTTCTTCAGTGTGTTTTGAAAGGACTGATTGTAGAATTTGCATGGATCCCTAGTCATGTAGGAATCAAAGGCAACATGAAAGCTGACCGTCTTGCTAATGATGCAGTGTTTTGTGGAGACATGTTTCCTTATAAAATTTACCACCAAGACCTAGCAACGCTTCCTAAAATATATCTTTATGACTCTTGGAAACTACTATGGGAATCTAGTAGTAAAATAAAAGGTAGATATTTTGCAACCATTCAAGAGTCAATCCCCATCAAACCTTGGTTTTATAAAATTAAATTCGGTAAGCGCGTGTCTTCTATCTTAATAAGGTTAAGAATTGGTCATGTTTGTACCCCAGACCACCTCGCCAAACTCCATATTATTAGTAGTAATATTTGTGAATGTGGGACGGATACAGGGAGCGTAAACCATATATTTTTCTCATGTCCTCTTTATAATCATTCCTCTTTCCTACTCGATCTAACCTCCCTTAAGATTCCTTTTCCCACTTGCATAAAATCACTTCTTTATACAAATGATATTCATATTTATACGGTTTTATCCAAATTTATAGTAGACAATAATTTAAAATTTTAATTATTTTTGTATGCTATGATGTTATCAATATCACTTATTTTTATTATATCTTTGTTATTTATCTTATGTATCTATTTATATATTTTAATGCAGTAATTATATCTTAAGTTACTTTCCTGATCTTTACTCCTATTATCCAAATTCCGTATTATGTAACCTTTTTCCTATTACTTGTCGTTTCCTCGTTTTACTTAAAAAATAAAAAATATATATAACTTTGACTTTGGCCGGATGCACAAACCGTGCAAGGTCATGAAGAAGAAAAAAAAAAAAAAAAAAAAGAGTCTAGTATGTTCTAGATATTTCGCGAACTATGTAGAAGGACGTCGACGCTTCGAGCTCAGCGGCCGGACAGGTATATAAGGCGGGCCGACGGTGCGCCGGAGTCTTGTGTTCTACTCAAGAGCGAACGAAGAGCGAAATACCTGCGACTACAAGGAAGAAGCGAGTGATACAGCGATATCTAAGGGAACGTCGAGTGTGATATAACAGTGTGAAGAGTTAACGAGTGATTATTGTGCGTGCGTGAATTGACTTATTAGTGAGAGTGTAATTGTAATAAGTGTTGTGTGTAATTTATAGTGGTCAATTAATAGTGTTTACCGTGTTATTCTTCGTGTTTGGCAATAATTTATCCAGAACCCCCAGCTCGTAACAATATTTATCTACTAATTCATCATCATCGGCTCATTAAAAGTCCCCACTGAGGGGCACGAGCCTAGACGTGCATAAGACTCCTATTTTCAGGGACGATATCTGGCACTGCGGTGGTACCTACCTAGACGACTCAGTATCGGGTCTACCACCTAGTAGGTTGATCTATGGGCACAGAGTTCGGTTGAGTAACCCGGAGGTTGTGGGTTCCAATACCGCGCGAAACATTTCTGTGCGCTTTTTTTTCCTAGTTTTGTTAGGACATTGCAGGATGAATTACCAGAATTTTCTGAAAATTATGATTCCGTGCTTCCGGCACGTGAAGCCGTCGGTGCCGGCTACCACCTTAGTATGGTAGTCGTTAACACACACCAATTCGCATTGCGCACGCGTGCTGGGTTACGGCTTATCATCCCATAGCTATGCTGTACAGCAAGGCTTGTGGGCCCAGTGGGCTGATATAGGCTGATGATGGAATATAGTCCAAGTTTGTTCTTTTTGATTGCTTGAAGAGAAGTAATTACAATTAAATATAAAATAAAAATACTAGTATCAGTACAATACATTTATTTTTACAAGTCAAAAGAACTTTGTTTATAAATGGCAATATCACAATAAAAACTTAATATAATCGATTACACAATAATTATAAGTTTAAAATTTTAATAGTATAAATGCATTTTTGACATCACCCTAAAATCATATCACGTGACAAATACTAGCTACTATAAAATGCAATTGAAACACGAAAGAATTTATCACATTACATGTACCTAGTAATTTATATAGTAATACAATTTTTAGTTTTTTTTACCTTAAGTTATATGAGTAATTAAAAATACATTATATTTAATATGGCAAACATGATCATACATCTACTTCGTATACAAATCAATAACTAAATATTAATCACAAGCGAATACTGGTATTTTTATCATGTCACGAGCTAAACCTTTTACTATCTAAATAACTAGGTCAAAAATATACATAAAAATATAAATACATTCACTAATTCCGCATGAAATTATCATTCTGATGCGACCCTAGTATTTAAACTGACAAAATATATAAGAAATATTACGAGAAAGATACTTTTGATACATATTGCGTATTATAATTGCTTATACTAAAACTAGCTAAAAACAAAATTTACTTCTACCTGCTATAAAATACATGATTATACTCGTCCACTAAACAAAAAATGCATACGACTGTGATACATTAATTCATGTGACAGATAATCATGAGAAATATCACGTGACAGATACTAGTATTATATATCACTTGGCAAAACTAGAGTCACAGACCCTAACTAAATAGTTATTACTAATAAAGCGCAATAATAACACGTGACAAAAACCTAATATAAATATCCTCATTCTAATTACATACTTACTATGATTACAATAAATAATCATAACTAGCCGAAACAAAATCAAGTAATCAAAAAGAGTGTTATGCACTTTTGTGTATCAGGATGAGGGCACTGTAGCTAGTGAAATTACAGGGTACAAGAGACCTAACATCTGTTGTCTCGGTGACGGGCGCAGTGCGGCGTTTATGGAGGATAATAACTGTCTATCAGTTGTTGGTCTCCTTCAATGGCGATCTGTCATGGTCAGGCGTATCATTTACCATCCGGTGATCGTCCTGACCGTCCCGTTCACAGGTTATAAAAAAATGGTATCGCGGTGAGCAGCTAGTGATCATATTTGTTGACATCGACGACCCATTTAGTGTAGCGGTTGAGACGTCCACTGCAACACCAAGGGTTCCGGGTTCGATCCCCGGGCAGTACAGGCATTTGTGTGCGTGAACATGTCGGTTGGCCGTACACCCTCCAACGCAAAAAAGGCGCTTAGTCGTCGAGTTGCGGAGACTGCCCGTACGACAAAGAAGAAGAACATGTCGGTTTTTTAACTTGGATTTACACTAGGGTATTGAGAACAAAACTTATAGGTTGGGTAAAAAGGTTTTTTTATATATTTGTTTAGAAAACATCCAAATAAAAAGATGCTGGTTTGCTTTATTATTTTAACAAACCTTTTGTCATTAGTTGCAAGTTTACTTTTTCTAATTTATCTAAAAGTACAAAATAAAGACTCATCATCATCAGCTCATTAAACGTCCCCACCGAGGGGCACGAGCCTACCCGTATAGGGTGATTAGGCCTTAGTCGTCCACGTGGGCCCAGTGCGGATTGGACGACTTCACACACAACCTTTTGGTCTCTTCGCAGGCGTGCATGAAGGTTTCCTCACGATGTTTTCCTTCACCGTTAGAGCGTCGGATAACGTACATATACTTTCGAAAATTCGAAAACACATTGGTACGTGGCGGGAATTGAACCTCCGCCCTCCCGATAGGAAGGCGACAGTTCACACCATTGAGCCACCGACGCTGATGATGATGGAGAATACTGACTGTTAATTAGTTGTTGGTCTCCTTCAATGCCGCACTGCCATAGTCAAGCATATCACTCACCATCAGGTGAGCGTACGCACCGTCCTGTTCACTTCAAATTAGAGTCCAGACCCTTACTAAAATAATTACTACTAACTAAGCGCAATATGACACATGTAAAAAACCTAGTACAAATATCACGTGACAACATTCGAGTTACATCCTCACTCACAATAATACACTAAAGCGTCGTAGTACTAAACTAGCCGAATAAAAATAACGTGACATATATTAGTGTAAAATATCACTTGGCAAAACTAGAGTCACAGACCCCAACTAATAATAACTAAGCGCAAAAACCACGTGACAAATACCTAGTATAAATATAACGTGACAAAATCACTGATACACATATCGCTCGCCTATAGCTGCACGCGTGCGATGGGCGGCTGCGTGTGGTCGGGCAGGCCGTGGACGCGCCTCGCGTGCGCGCGCACCTTGTTCGGCTTCTCGAAGCGGTGGTCGCACACGGCGCACACGTACCCGTACCGCTTGCCCGTGTGCGCGTTGTGCTTGTGGATCTGGAGGAACTTGCGCGACTTCAGCCGCTTCGGGCACATGTCGCACTGGGGAGGTATCGCGAGTTACATATCACTTGGCAAAACTAGAGTCATACATCACGTGACAACAATTGAATAACGCGAAAAAAAGCCAGCCATAAAAAAACACGTGACGAAATCCTAATATATCACGTGACAATATTAGAATTACATTCTTACTCACAATAATATACTAAACGGCCGTAGTGCCGAAAACAAATATGTGTCAAAAACCCACTAATACAAATATCACGTGACTACAGATTCGAACTGGTGATGGGCGATATATCACGTGACAAATACTAGTGACACATACGTGCGTGGAATTGTTTTTAAGGAATTCCAATCATCTTCATCATCAGCCTACTAAACTTCCCCACCGAGGGCCCCGAGCCTACCCGTGTAGGGTAATAAGGCCTTAGTCACGCGGGCCCAGTGCGGGATTGACCGACTTCACAAAATTTTTAAATAACTTCGAAGGCGTGAGCAGGTTTCCTCACGATGTTTTCCTTCACCGTAAGAGCGTCGGATAAACGTACATACAATTTCGAGAACACATTGATACGTGGCGGGATTTGAACCTGCACGATCCAGATCCGCAGGCAACAGTCCACACGAATTAGCCACCGACGCTCTCATCATCCATTCACTCTATTGAGAATGAAAAAAACTTATTATCATCAGCTATAATGGCTTTCTGCACAGGCACACACAGCATCGCTATGGAGATTTTGGACTGCAACCCAGCACGCCCAATGGAGATTGGTGAGTGGTAACGACTACCATACTAAGGTTATAGCCGACACCGACGGCTTCACGTGACAAACAAACGCACTGAATCATCCTTACGGACAAACAGGTGATCCAGCCATGTCTTAACCACACTAGGAAAAACAACGATATTCTGTATATATAAAGGTAGATACGCCATCCGTGCCTCAAAAATGAACCGCCGAAGAGTACGGTTTGTACTCTTTTGTTTAGGTAAACGTACGCTCATTCGAAATATGTGTATGTGTGCTGTCGCTGCATTCGGAACATATTTTTCGATTGTTTTGTGAGCATATCACGAATCTATACTTTTTACATCATTGAGGAAAAAGCACACAAGTGACGTTTCCCCTACAAAGTAATGATCTAGGCTAAACGCTGTGCCCACCAGAGTTACAAACGTCTCCTTATATATATCCGTCAGTGGTATAGCATAAAAAAAATGACATAAATGTGTGTCAATATAATTGTGTCAAGCGGTTCGAGCATTTTTTTGGTTGATATTTCTTCGTGATTGTGTGATCTGGTTAGTTTATTGATTAATTATCATCAGCTCATTAAACGTCCCCCTCGGCCCGTCCCCTCCCCTTGGCGGGTGTAGTGGGGTGTAGCGGTCCCCGCGGGCCCAGTGCGGATTGGACGACTTCACGCACTACCTTTGCATCTCTTCGCAGGCGTGCATGAAGGTTTCCTCACGATGTTTTCCTTCACCGTAAGAGCGTCGGATAACGTACATATATTTTTATTTATTGTTTATATAAGTTCTATTGTAATGACCTTGATACTTCATTTAAGAAGGTTTACAGCTTTAAAAAGAATCAAACCCTACAATGCGAGCAAAGCCGCGTGTACAAGCTATCTATACTAATATTATAAAGCTGAAGTTTGTTTGTTTGAACGCGCTAATCTCAGGAACTACTGGTCCGATTTGAATAAATCTTTCAGTGTTAGATAGCTTATTTATCGAGGAAGGCTATAGGCTGTATATCATCACGCTACAAGCAATAGAAGCGGAGCAGTAATGAAGAATGTTTCAAAATCCGGGGGGAAATTTTCTTACTTGGAGATTCCGCTGCGTACGCTGCGTAAACGTTAAAGTTACAAAAGTCATGTATGAGAGTATTGTTACCCTTTTAAAGGTCTACAAAAAAGTCCGCGACAGCATATGTCTATCTTTTAAGGTTAGCTCCCTATAACATATATTTTGTTAGAAAAAAATACCAAACTATGCATCATTTTGCGAAGCTATTTTCATAAATATGATATCAATCCTTATCCGAATAAATACTTTATTTATCACAAGTATTTCATTTTAAACAAAATTGCCCATTACATCATTCAATTTAATGAATATCTTATGAGATATCGCAGTTTTAACACACCTATATAAACGAAGTAGCGGATTAAAGAGAACGTTAGGCCAAAGTAACTATTCCACGCGGACGAAGTCGCACGCAAAAGTTAGTATTATATAAAAAACATAACATATTTACCTGAAAGTTCTTCTCCGGCAAGTGTATCGCTATATGCTGTACCAGATTCGATCTCCGATGGAAGGTGGCGCCGCAGTGGTCGCAGACGTAGGGCCTCTCACCCGTATGCCTTCGCTCGTGTATCTATAATAAATAAATAAATATCCACTGACATTCACACAGCGCCATCTAGCCCCAAGTTAAGCGTGAAGCCTGTATTATGGGCACTAAACAACAGATAAACATACTTATATACATTTTTGTAAATACATACATATTATACATAGAAAACACCCAACCATTACAAACATGTTCACGCACACAAATGCCTGTACTGCCCGGGGATCGAACCCGAAACCCTTGGTGTTGCAGTCGACGTCTCAACCGCTACACTAAATGGGTCGTCGATGTCAACAAATATGATCACTAGCTGCTCACCGCGGTATTACCCGCGATACCATTTTTTTATAACCTGTGAACGGGACGGTCAGGACGATCACCGGATGGTAAGTGATACGCCTGACCATGACAGATCGCCATTGAAGGAGACCAACAACTGATAGACAGTTATTATCCTCCATCAATGCCGCGCCCGATACCCGAGACAACAGATGTTAGGTCTCTCATACCCGGTAATTTCACTAGCTACGGATAGTGTCAGACAAACGTACATATAATTTTAACTTTGGTACCTGGCGGGATTTGAACCTGCACCCTCCAGATCCGAAGACACAGTCCACACCATTGAGCCACCGACGTTTTCTATGTATAATTTGTATGTATTTACAAAAAATGTATATAAGTATGTTTAATGTTTATCCATTGTCCAGTACCCATAATACAGGCTTCACGCTTAACTTGGGGCTAGATGGCGCTGTGTATATCAGTGGATATTTATAATTCAAAACCAAAGCTAATCTTTACTTACAGTAAGTGCTTCCTTGGTAGCGGAGCTATATTCGCAGTACGCGCATTTGTGTATCCTTCCCAAACCGTGTCTCGCCCGCTTGTGCTCTTGTAACTGGTTGTTGTTGCGACACCGTTTGCCGCACGCCTGGACATTGACAAGTCATGGGGTTCATGACCCCCCCTGAGCTATTTTTAAGTACTATCATCATCATCAGCTCATTAAACGTCCCCACCGAGAGCACGAGCCTACCCGTATAGGGTGATTAGGCTTTGTCGTCCACGCGGGCCCAATGCGGATTGGACGACTTCACGCACAACCTTCGAATCTCTTCGCAGGCGTGCATGAAGGTTTCCTCACGATGTTTTCCTTCACCGTGAGAGCGTCGGATAACGTACATATATTGCCGAAAATTAGAAAACACATTGGTACGTGTCGGGATTTGAACCTCAGCCCACCCGGTAGGGAGGCGACAGTCCACACCACTGAGCCACCGACGCTCATAAGTACTATACTAACGTACATTAACAAAATGCCTTATAAGTTCTTGACTACTACTATGTGACCCCCCCTGGCGACTAACGTGAATCCGCCCTTGCCACTGCTGGACACTGGGATACCAGAATGTGGGGACATACCTCTAGAACAGTCTTTCCCAAAGTGGGCGATAACGCCCCCTTGTGGGCGCTGCAGGTCTCAAGGGGGGCGGTAAGAGACCCAGAAAGAAAATGATTAATTCAATAATTAATTAATTCAATTTAAAGTTATAGTGGTTTTTAAATAGGTGAAAATGGGGGCGCTAAAAAAATATTTATTCTCAAAGTGGGCAGTAGACAAAATAAGTTTGAGAACCACTGCAGTTTAGAGTGGTAATGACGACCCATTTGGTGTTGCGGTTAAGAGGTCGGCCGCAACACCAAGGGTTCCGGGTTCGATCCCCGGGCAGTACAAACATTTGTGTGCATGACATGTCTGTTTGTAATGGTCTGGGTGTTTTCTATGTATAATTGTAGTATTTACAAAAAAAATGTATACATGTATGTTTATCCGTTGTTTAGTACCCATAATACAGGCTTTACGCTTAACTTGGGGCTAGATGGCGCTGTGTGATTGTCAGTAGATATTTATATTTATATTTAAAAGGAGTAAATAAGCCAATAAGGCTGCACAATCAAAATTATTTAAAACAGGTAAGATAATTTACCATACTTGTAAAATAATAAAAAAATATATCATCATCAGCTCATTAAACGTCCCCACCGAGGGGCACGAGCCTACCCGTATAGGGTGATTAGACCTCAGTCGTCCACGCGGGCCCAGTGCGGTGCGGACGACTTCACACACAACCTTTGAATCTCTTCACATGCGAATTTGAATTCTTAATTGGAGATAATTCAATAGATGGAACATTCTTAATTGATATTTGTCATAAACAAAAATTTTGCATATATATATATTTTTAATAGCGTAGCGTAGTACGCCCTCTGGCCCGATGGACCGACGAGTTACGAAAGGTCGCTGGTGGAAGCTGGATGAGCAAAGCGGAGGACCGGGATATCTGGCGCAAAATGGGGGACATGTCCAGCAGTGGACTGCGATAGTTTGAATAGATAGATAGATTTTTTTAATATATCCCTATAAATGAGGTGATCAAATTTTATATGACATGTTTCAGTTTTGAAGGTAAGAAACCACAGATTTCCCAATACAGGAGATGGGGCAAGCCGCGTTTTTAAGTGCGACAAATGTAAGCTCAACGAGCATACACTGGCTGCCAGTTTACGCTCTGTGAGACGAGTCAAGGCGCACGAATATTAGAAGATATAACCATTTTTCCAAAATGCCATCCTGTGCAATGTAACAATGCCATCATCGCAATGAATCAGTAAATTTACCAGAAATATAATAACTTTTCACAGGTAAGAACCGAAAAGAATTGCGACCACGTGGGACTGCGTATAAACTTGGCGGCTTGTCCAGTCTAATTGTACATTTGGATGTCTGTGTAAGAAACTCATAGGTAAGAAGAACACACACTCTTAGTTAACAACGAAAAATACTTGCCTTAGGTTTTTGCAAATCTTTCTTGATACCAAATTAGGATAGGGGAACTGTCCTAGCTCGAATGTAATGCGAGCAAAGCCACATGCAATAGCTAGTTATTTAATACAAATAGCACTAATATCTACCTCACAAACACAGTAATTAGTGTGAAACCGCATATGCGCTTTAAACGTTGCCTTCATACGAAACTCCTTGTTGCAAGTACCACACTTATATGGGGGTGAAGTGGTTATAGATTGCCTCTTTTTCTTACTTGCCGGTTTCTGTAAGTAAAAAAGATTTAAATCAATAAAACTTGCAATCAGGCAAATTTCTTTCTTTATTTGGGGACTTTATCACTAAACATAATTTGTTTGAGATGTTGGCTACTACACCAAGGGTTCCAGGTTAGATCCCCGGGCAGTACAAACATTTGTGTGCTTGAACATGTCTGTTTGTATTGAGTGGACAATTGACATTCATACAGCATTATCTAGCCTCAAACTAAGCATTAGTCTGTAATCCTATTCAACCTATCGCAGTCCACTGTTGGACATAGGTCTCTCCCATTTTGCGCCAGATATCCCGGTCCTCCGCTTTCCTCATCCAGCCTCCACCAGCGACCTTTCGCAAGTCGTCGGTCCATCGGGCCGGAGGGCGTCCTACGCTACGCTTGCCGAGCCCCGGTCTCCACTCCAGAACTCGTCTGCTCCAACGGCCATCGGTTCTGCGACATACGTGACCAGCCTACTGCCACTTCAACTTGCTGATCCGGCGGGCTATGTCGGTAACTTTAGTTCTCTTACGGATTAAATCAATTCTGATGTTATCCCTAAGAGAGACCCCGAGCATAGCTCGCTCCATTGCGCGTTGAGTGACTTTGAACTTGTGAACCAATCCCGCAGTCAGTGTCTATGTCTCAGCTGCGTATGTAAGTACGGGTAGGACGCATTGCTCAAAGACTTTTGTCTTTAAGCATTGCGGAATCGTCGACGTGAAGACCTGACGTAACTTGCCGAATGCCGCCCAGCCCCATAATATAGATACTTAAACTGGTACATAAATAAATATGTAATAAAGGAAAATAATGTATTATATTGTTATTGTTTCTTTTAACTCTGTAATATTGATACTCTGTTTTCGGCTATAGCGGTAATACTCTTATTAGTGCATGTTGTGTTTGCCTATAATTGTTTATTGCAATAGTGATTGTTCCAGTATATGTTTTCGCTTTGAAAATGTGACTGTACATAGACAATGGTAACCCTAATAAATAAAATTAAAAAACTAAGAAAAATTGCACTGAGAACAAAACTGGATCTCACTACAATCTAAATGTAAGACAGACTAATTCAATCAATAAATGTATTGATACATACACTTTTTGTATTATCTACACTTTCTTCTTCTTTAATTGCATTAAAACCATCATTGTTCTCAATTTTTTCATTTTGATAACTATCTTGAATGTCTTTGTCATCCCCATAATCATTCTGGAAGTCCTCTCCACCAAAATCATATTCAGCTTCAAATGTCTCCTCTTTGTTTTCCTTGATTTTGATAGTTTTTATTACCTTCTTTCGCAGTTTATATTTCCTTTTACTTTTACATCCTTCTACCATACCGAGTAATGATTTCTCTGCTTTTTCTACTTGTCCGTCTGAATTGGAGGGCTTCACTTAGTTTGGTTATGCATTTATTGCATATTTTTTGTGACAATCCATCGTTAAGTTTAATCTGAAAGATATGAACCATTTTAAATCCTCTCTGAACAATCTGTTATATATAGCAGTCCACTATTGAACATAGATCTCTCCCATTCTGTGGCAAAATTATATTTTTTATATGAAAGCAATAAGATAATAAGATTGTGAAAATAGCGGGTCCAAATTGGGTTTGGAGGGCCCAAAACAGAAACGCGTGGCAGTCTCTGGAAGAGGCCTTTACCTCGAAAGAGGGTTCTGGTGTAAACTGTACTGTTAAAAACTAATATTTGTTAAAAACTTCAGAAATAAAAGGCTTTTTATTTATTTATTATTTATATGAAGGCAAATGTGAAGATGGTTAACCTGATAGTAAGTGATAAGCCACTCATGCACATACTTCACTCCAAAAGAGCAATTAATGTATGACCAATCTTAAAAGATAAGAATGAACGAGTTTTGATTCAAAACTAAACAAACAGGTTTTATAAACATAAATTTACCTCTAAACCGGTAATCAACTTGAGTTCATGAGACCGCTTTTTCTCATGGTCTTTGCTCGTAAATATGGACTCTAAGCCATCAGTGCTTAAACAAGTTCGACAGAACACAATATCGGGAGCTTTTGCTTCGACTTTTACCGGCTTGGATAAGCTTTGTTTGCGAGCTATTCGTCTTTTCATAGTCATTCGATTCAATAGTAGGACCGCCAACATTTTTTAGTATTTATGTGACAATATACTATGCATTAAGTTGTTTTAAATATTGATACTTATAGCGTTCATTAGAAAATAAACAACCACAAAGTCAACAAACAGAAGGCTGAACAAACAAGAAACCATTTTGCAAAATTCGACACTTTGTTTTTTATATATTTTTTTACACCTGTGGCCTCGAAGGAATCGAGCCTATGGCCCTAGTTTGATTGTTGTCGTTACCAAATTTTTGTGTTTTCTTTCTGTTTTCCAAGTTTGAATATTATGCATAATTGCTTATTGGTAGATTTGAGAGAATTGAGTGCAAAATTGGATAACACCATGTCGGGTCCCACATATTACATGTTATTTTACCAGTAGCTTAAGGCTTTATACATTTAAAAACATACATTGGGTGTTTTGTGACATCTGTCAATGTCATTACGCGTAACAGCTGATTTTGTTGTTGTTATGACACAAATTTAGAATTTTAAATTAAAAGTCACTCTTAATACATTATTAAATAAACACTATTTATTTAACTATTTTCGTCTTCGTTGGCTACTCTTTTACATAATGTTGGCAATACTCATGTTAAATAACATGCGAAACAGACGACGGCGTAATTCTAAGAAAAGAACGGAGATTCCGCCCAAAATAATTGATGTAGAGCCGGTATTGGATTACTGTAGGACTTGCATGGGTAATGAGGACCTAATGTCGATATTCTATAACAGAGACACTGCTAAAAAGCGTACCGAAGACTTGCAACTCGTCACAGGGTTAGAGGTAATTTAAAACGCTATTCGTTATTCAACTTCCGGAGTTCCCCAAGGTTCAATTTTGGGCCCTTTATTATTTGTTTTATTTATGACATTGGTAGTTGTTTCAAGAGCACACAATATCTTTTATATGCAGACGATTTGAAATTTTATAGGACTATTGAGCAAATGAGTGATTGTGTTGCGTTTCAGAGGACCTAGACCGGCTTTCGGAATATTTTAAAAATAATAAATTAAAACTAAGATTATCGTTATAGTTAAAATCTTTGGCGAATGTGGTACACGGTAAAGTCTGTAAAACTTATGATGTACTTCATAATTATATTACTTTTGTTTGAATTAAATGTTAATAAATAATTAAAAAAAAAAACTGCCAAATTTAAAACAATGAGTTTTTCAAAAAAAAAAAAAAAATATTAGTTATCCTTATGAACTCCTTGCAGTGGAATTGGAAAACGTAAAAACTATTAAAGACTTGGGTATCTTTCTCGACTCTAAACTGCATTTTGATCTGCATATAAATTATATCATTAATAGAGCTTACAAACTGTATGTAACTATCATGCGTACCTGCAAACACTTTCGTAATGCTTCAACGTTTTTAGTATTATACAAATCGTTAATCAGATCCCAGTTGGAATATGCTTCAGTGGTATGGAATCCCTATTTTAAAAGTACGTACATCAGATTGAGATGGTACAAAAAAAGTTTCTTCGTTCAGTCAATTATAGGTGTTTCCATGCTAAATGTTCATATATAATAATAATAATAATAAATAAATAAATATCCACTGACATTCACACAGCGCCATCTAGCCCCAAGTTAAGCGTTAAACCTGTATTATGGGTAATAAACAACGGATAAACATACATATATACTTTTTTTTTTTTTGTAAATACGTACATATTATACATAGAAAACACCCAGACCATTACAAACAGACATGTTCATGCACACAAATGTTTGTACTGCCCGGGGATCGAACCCGGAACCCTTGGTGTTGCGGCCGACCTCTCAACCGCAACACCAAATGGGTCGTCGTATATTAATCTTATGGAGAAATATTTACTTTTAACATTAGAATCTAGAAGATATTTTCTAGATCAAGTTTTGTACAAAATCCTTGGCAATTATTATGATTGTACACTATTGACTGACCATATACGTTACCGGTTACCAAGTCGTTCCCAGCGTATTCGTCATAATCGTGCTCACGGTGTTTTTTCACTAATATCTGTAAGAGCATAGCAGGCTTGCGCGCACCTCTACACCGTATCATGATATTGTATAATGTTAAATTTGTTACTGTGGATTTATTTGTATTATCCCTGAGCCAATTCAAAAAGTCATGTATTTTAATATTAAAAGAATGAGTTGTAGTTTTTATTTGTTTTGTATAACGCTGATCCATGGACCTAGCATTCATATAGGTCTATGCACTGATATTTGCATTGCCGTCATTTTGCGACAATTGCGCTTGTCAATTACATTTATTTCGTGAACAATGAGGTTGGTTACATAATGAGAACCTTTTTTATAACATAACTAATATTAAGCCTTTATTATGTAATTGTTTCTTGTTCAAAATAAAAAAAATAAAAAATCTTTTGGAACATACAGTTACTTTTATATTTTAAAAAATAAATAAATATCCACTGACATTCACACAGCGCTATCTAGCCCCAAGTTAAGCGTGAAGCCTGTAGTATTGGTACTAGACAATGGATAGACATACTTATATACATTTTTTTTTGGTAATACATACATATTATACATAAAAAACACCCAGACCAATACAAACAGACATGTTCAGGCACACTAATGTTTGTACTGCCCGGGGATCGAACACGGAACCCTTGGTGTAGAAGCCGACGTCTCAACCATTACACCAGATTGGTCGTGGATATTATTATCTCTTTAATTTTCAAACAGTACTCTATCAAAGAAGTTTTATTCAATTACAGATTAAATACAATGACGGCATGTCACAAAAAATCTGCACAAAATGCATAGAGATTATAAACCAGTTGTTGCAATTCAGATCATGTGCACGAAGAGTGAGGTGAAGCAACGGAAACTATTGCAACAGAACCGGAGGCTTGTTGGTGATGAAGTGTTATATGGCACAGAAATGTATGAAGCTTGTGATATGTCTGCGAAGACGTCTGAAGACAGTTCAAACACTAATGAAACATTCAAAATGGATCATGATTATTTAAAGACTGATATGGCAATAAAAGACCAGGTAAAAACATTTTTATAAATTGATTAATTCAATTTAAATCTCTCTCTCTTCAACCTATCGCTCCTCCGCTTTCTTCATCCAACCTCCACCAACAACCGCCCGCAAGTCGTCAGTCCCTCGGGCTGGTCCTACGCTACGCTTGCCGAGCCCCGGTCTCCACTCCAGAACTCGTCTCGTCTGCTCCAACGGCCCGAGGTTCTGCGACATACGTGACCACCACCCTGCCACTTCAACTTGGTGATCCGGCGGGCTATGTCGGTCACTTTAGTTCTCTTACAGATTCAAGCATTTCTAATCTTATCCCTAAGAGAGATCCCGAGTCGAACTCGCGCTTGGCCATTTTTTTTAAGCCTAACTTAAATTCATGTATTTTGACTTTGATGATGTGTTTGCAGCCACCGCACGGTTTGAAGAGTCCTGTTATGTATAAATGTCATATTTGTACAAAAGCCTACCGTAACCGGTCGACTTTCAGAGCTCATGTGAACTCGCATATGAATTTCTTTATTTGTGAGGTAAGATCTATCAGATTTTTATGTGCTATAATTGAAATAT
Source organism: Leucinodes orbonalis (assembly GCA_019425675.1). Classification (NCBI taxonomy): domain Eukaryota; kingdom Metazoa; phylum Arthropoda; class Insecta; order Lepidoptera; family Crambidae; genus Leucinodes; species Leucinodes orbonalis. The sequence continues at coordinate 58,323 of PQWD01011341.1, forward strand.
ATATATTATGTATTATATATTATTATATATATATTATATAATATATTTATACGCATAGCCTGTAATGTTGGATACTAGACACCAGAGGTCCATCCGTCCCGATTTTGCCGGTACAGTACCATATTGAAGGAAGGAAAGGAAAACGTATTGGAAAAAAAATCATTTAAATGATACAAGATTTATTAAAATTCAAAATTAAATTTTATTCTTAGACTGTATCACTGCGACGTAATAAGATTGGACCTGACTTCGGACGTCATTGACCCGAGAGTACCGATTTTTTCGCCAGAGTGGCAACCCTGGGTGACACCTACCTAGACGACTCAGTCGATGTTTTCCAACTCTACAGCTTCACTGGCGCGTGGCGAGCGCAGATGGCCTCCAGCCTTACACATTTACACAGCCGAAGTTCGAGTCCCTCGGGACCCCTTAGCCCGAATGGGACTCGAACCTCGACTTGGTGTGTTGGGATCAATACTACTTAGTGCACGAGTCTACCACAGGCCAAGGTAGCCAGAATGCTGCAGTAGTTTCCTACTACAGTTTATGCTGAGGCCGCACCTCATTGGCCACTAGATTGTAAGAAATTATTTACCTTTTTTTTGCTCACTTGTATTTTTTTTCTCTTTCCAGTAATGGTTTTTGTTAATATTTGTGGTCAAAAAAATGTTTCTTTCTTCTTTGTTTCTTATCACTTATGTGCTAAGTGGGAAAGCCATAGCTGCCCATAAAAAAAATACAAAAATATTTATTGAAATTGAGCGTCGGTGCTCAGTGGTGTGGACTGTCGCCTTCCTACCAGGAGGGCTGAGGTTCAATCCCGACACGTACCAATGTATTTTCGAATTTTCGATAAATATAAGTACGTTATCCGACGCTCTTACGGTGAAGGAAAACATCGTGAGGAAACCTTCATGCACGCCTGCAAGAGATTCGAAGGTTGTGCGTGAAGTCGTCCAATCCGCACTGGGCCCGCGTGGACGACCAAGGCCTAATCACTCTATACGGGTAGGCTCGTCCCTCGGTGGGGACGTTTAATGAGCTGATGATGATTTATTGAAATAAAGTTACAATGGAAAATATGTTACATATTGTTCGATAACGACTGCTTTATTTTAATTAACTGTGTCGCAGTCATTAACGCCCGGAAGTGGGATGTAATAGGCCGGTGTTTCCGAACAGGAGTGTGGCAGACGATGCTCCAGCCGCACCTTGCTGGTGCAGCATCAACAGGCCTGCCACGGACGTCGAAGGCGTACGCTTGCGACCTCTGTCGGTACCAATCGGCAACTAAGTCTGCGCTACTGTAAGCATTTATTTACGAATCTTATTTTAACTTGTATATAACTAGAAACAAAGTAATTTATAAGGTTAATTTCGTCCAATCGGTCTAGCCATTTCAGAGATTACAATCAGACAGGCTGATCAATAATGTATCAAGTATAGATTCGTGATATGCTCACAAAAAAATGGAAAAAAGTGTTCCTCCGAATGCAGCGACAGCACACAGACATATTTCCAATGAGCGTGCATTTACCTAAACAAAAGAGTACAAACTGTACTCTCTTTGACGGTTCGTTTTTGAGGCACGGATGGCGTATCTACCTTTATATATACAGAATACCATTGAGGCAGATACACTGAAATTATAGTCGATTGTTTTGGTTAGGTACTTCATTAAGGTGTCAATTTTTATATAAAAATAGAAACACACATTTGTTTTTGTACCACCCACACACCTTGGGCACATCCATTTCACACACTACTCACACATACACACGCACACATACAAACACACACACCACAAACACGTACTATTCGGACAACCAGGTGATTCAACCTCCAATATCCTAGCCAAACTGAGAAAAAACCCGCAAAGTGACCACTTTGTGGGTTTTCCCACGGGACTTGAACCCACGACTACAGGATCACGCATATCCAAACCAACACTGAACGCACTGGAACGCGGAGGCCGTACTTTATTTATTAAGCGTATTATTCTTAGATATCTACTACTTTCTTATTTAATACACTTCATCATCAGCTCATTAAACGTCACCACCGAGGGCACGAGCCTACCCGTATAGGTGATTAGGCCTTAGTCGTCCACGCGGGCCCAGTGCGGTGCGGACGACTTCACACACAACCTTCGAATCTCTTCGCAGGCGTGCATGAAGGTTTCCTCACGATGTTTCCTTCACCGTAAGAGCGTCGGATAACGTACTTATATTTCTCGAAAATTCGAAAACACATTGGTACGTGTCGGGATTTGAACCTCAGCCCTCCCGGTAGGAAGGCAGTCCACACCACTGAGCCACCGACGCTCAATACACAATATAATACACTTAATAAGTCTTATTTCTAAGAAAAATGCATGCGGTGTTTGCCTTTAAATTTTGGCAATTAGTTATTAAGATTCTCATGTATTTTATTTATAAGTTACTTTGTTTTATACTATGTAGGGATATTGTACACGAACGTTGGTGAAACTTATAAATAAACCACAGACATCCGAATATACAATTAGACTGGACAAGCCGCCAAGTTTATAGGCAGTCCCAGTGTCGCAATTTCTTTTCGGTTCTTACCTGTGAAAAATTATTATATTTCTTGGTAAATTTACTGATTCCTTGCGATGATGGCATGTTACAATTGCACAGGATGGCATTTTGGGATAAAACGGTAATTTCTTCTAATATTCGTGCGTCTTGACTCGTCTCACAGAGCGTAAACTGGTAGCCAGTGTATGCTCGTTGAGCTTACATTTGTCGCACTTAAAAACGCGGCTTGCCCCATCTCCTGTATTGGGAAATCTGTGAAATAAACACATAAAATGATGCTCCAATAGATACATATGCGTCGGCACACGGGCGAGCGGCCGTACGTGTGCGAGCACTGCGGTGCCGGGTTCCATTCCCGGGCGGGGCTGGTTCAACATCTGCCCATACATTTGGCTGAGAGCAACTTTGAGGTTAGTGCCTGTCCACAATAATTAATCTGACATGGCAGCAGCAGAAATAAACGTCCCCCCCTCGGACCGTCCCCTCCCCGCACGCGGGTGTATAGGCCTTAGTCGTCCACGCTGGCCCAGTGCGGGTTGGACGACTTCACGCACAACCTTTGAATCTTCGCAGGCGTGCATGAATGTTTCCTCACGTTTCCCTTCACCGTAAGAGCGTCGGATACATATATTTTTCGAAAATTCAAAAACACATTGTTACGTGGCGGGATTAGAACCTCAGCCCTCCCGGTAGGAGGGCGACAGTCCACACCATTGTGGAAAAAAAATATGTACCTGAAATAAATTATATTAATATTAACATGCTTTGAATTTGGTACTTGCAGTGTCCAATATGTGGTAAGCGTGAGAAATCTCGGAGGCTCCTTCAGCACCATCACCACAAAGTGCACGCGAGAGCCCGACGGCGACAGGTCAGTATACTCTTCATCATTAGCCTATAACGACCCTCTGAAGGGCATGGGCCTTCCCGCACAGCATAGCTATGGGGAGGTTGGGCCGTACGCTAGGTACTTTTTTCCGGTAGACGCAGTCTCATAAGTTTGATGGTATTAGATATGACTTTTTTTATATTATTTTCATTAAATACCCAAATTCATGTTTTAAATCGTCATAACTTTTTATTTGTTGTTGCAATACCTAAGAAGACTTGTCCTTGTATTCGGTAATGTATTTTTAGTCAAACAAAATGTTCACTTGATATGATCCATATCGGAAAAAAAATTAAGCCCTTTAAAAAACTGAAACATAATTTTCATAACTTTTTACAAGAGAGCTGAATTCAAATAACTTTAATTTTTTTTGCAATAAATTGCGAAAGAAAAACAAGAAAATAAATTGCGATTCTGTAAATACAATCATATTTTACATAGAAACACCCAGACCAATACAAACAGACGTTTTCATACACACAAATGTTATCGTACCTGCTGTCTAGGACCATATGTACCACGGTAGCAGACGTCTCAACCTAACCTAATTTCTTATTTCAGATGCAGATCCAAATGCAAGAGGTAACTGCGAACAGTAGAATGAAAATAACAGAAATGAATGTTGTTGTAAAATAAATATTATTTAGACAAGTTATCTTATTAGTTTTTATTTTCATGTCATCCAAAACCTGATCACAAAGAAAACAATTTAAAACAATATTTTATACTAAAAAACCTGTATACACGTATAGCATGTTAAAGATAATACCTTTATTTAATACGTTATGATTATTATTGCTGTTTCTTTATTTTGTACGTACAGTAAATGAGTGTGGCGGCTAAATTCTTATGGACGGAATCTTCGTACAGTAAGAACTTATTTGTTTGGATAGATACAATTTAAGATGAAGTTCTACCACACTAGAAACCATAAAAGGAAAAAGCATCTGAACCATCGCCATCAATCGGGCAGTAGCAAACATGTCTATACTGACGCGTTTACGTTACGACGATGATTTGAATGATTTTATTTGACGCTACTACCCTTTCGAGACCAGCGCCATCTAGCGGGCAGTAGCAAATATGACAAGACCTATGCAATCTTGTTTACAAAAGCAAACATAACGAGACTAACGCCATCTAGCGTGCACTAGTAACATGTACGGAATTCGCGCCATCTAGTGGGTAATAGCAAACGAACTTGACTGGCGCCATCTAGTGGCAGTAGCTAACATACATTGTTATGCGCCATCTAGTGAGCAATAGCTAATGTTTCACACTATCGCCATCTAGGGAGTAATAGCGAACATATCTTGACTAATGCCATCTAGTAGGCAGTAAACATATATGATCCGCGCCATCTAGTGGGCAATAGCAAATATTCCAAAAACGAGCACGTTGCAATTCGCGCACTTTAGGTTGCAGTAGAAAACATTGCGAGACCCGCGCCATCTAGCAGGCAATAGCTAACATGTCGATACCAACGCCATCCAGAGGGTAACTGTTAAGATTAGAAGATACGCGTCTAGTGCGAGTAGGAAACATTTCATACCTGTCACTATTTTGTCTTGACAGTCTATCGATAATTGGACAAAAGCAATAGCAAGGATAATAAAGATTATTACTATACATCGATAGCTCCCTCAACATAAATACTATCGCATACAGCATACATCTATTGAATCTTCAATCGAATAAACTGATGATAATGTCGGGAGTGAAAGGAAACGAGATAGACCTTGAGATAACTACATACTTCATTTGAAATTTTACCTGTGTCACAACTAATTGATGTAAGTATGATGTAATAATGAGTAGGATAATTCGTGCGACGTAGGGCACTTTAAGCCGGATACTATTGTTGTGACGGGGGATTCCTTAGGTTAGAAGGAGTATAAGTAAAACACCGTTTGATGAGGACAATGAGGAAGAGCCTTGAGCGCGGACCACTTCATTCATCCGTGGCACGTTCAGCGACTGTCGCGCACGGGCGCGACATCACTGACTTTCATAGGGTAACCTAATACTGCGCGCGGGAATACCTCAACCTGCGCCACGCTCGGACTCACTTCAATCTTATTTAAAAGCATATAGTTTTACAAGCGTTTCAACAGTTTAGTTCACACAAATATTATTCGACATTAGGTTTAACATACAAGTTATGCAATAGTTCTTAAGTTAGTTTTATTTATGTTTAAGCTTTATTATTACGGTTTTATATCTAAACATTAGTTTTAAGTTTGTTGCATGCCTATCGACTTCAACATTCCCCCCTAGTGTTGCTGGGCAACACTCAATAACCAAATACTAGTGCAACACGTGTTACTGGTCGCTTCAGCACTCCACTCTTAGTCCTAACGTCTACTACTCTGACGCGACCATCCCTACCAGATACACCGCTCCACTATACCTTTAGGCCAATGATTGCGGGGCGAATTTTGGTCAACGATAACGACAAGATCACCTACCTTGAGTTGTACACCCTCACTCTGCCATCTCTGACGAGGAACCAGCGTAGGTAAGACTTCCTTAAGCCAACGCTTCCAAAAAATATCGGCAAGACGTTGTGCAGCTCTCCATTGCTTTCGTAGGTAGATATCACTATCATCAAAAACTCCAGGTTGAGGTAAGTTAGATGATGAACCTATCAGAAAATGATTAGGCGTTAAGGCCTCTTGTGTGAACGGATCAACTGACACATGTGTCAGTGGACGAGTGTTGATCATATTTTCAACCTCTGCCAATAACGTGGTAAGAACCTCTTCTTTAGGTGCTCTGTCTTTGAGGACGACTTTGAGTGCAGTTTTAACACTGCGTATAAGACGCTCCCAGGCGCCTCCCATATGCGGACTCGCAGGTGGTATGAAACGCCAGTCAACACCTTTGTTAACCGCTTGCGCGCTGACGGCTTCCTGGTCCAAATCCTGAAAAGCCTTCTTTAGTTCTACAGCAGCACCTCGCAAGTTAGTCCCGTTATCTGAGTAAATAAGTTTCGGCCACCCTCTTCGCGCGGCCATTCGACGGAGTGCCATTATTAATGCGTCAGTAGTCAAACTTGCGACAAGCTCAATATGCACCGCACGCACAGTCAGGCATGTAAAAAGCACTCCGTAGCGCAGTGGCTTCTGCCTCCCAACCGTGACCTCTATAGGCCCAAACAAATCAACACCACAAACAGTGAATGGGCGTTGATGGTGACTCAGTCTGGCTTCTGGCAGATCACCTAAACGCTGCGGCCTAGGGTTAGCTCTCCTAATACGACAGAACAAACATTGCGCCGCGATAGTACGGACGGTGGGCGCAGTCTGAGCAACCAATACCTTTGACGCAGTTCATTCACTACGAGTTCGTTGCACGAATGCCCAGCGCGAACGTGATAGTCTTTGACTATAAGACGCGCTACTTGGTGTCTACCGTCGAGTATAATAGGAGATTTTATGTCTTCACTTACTCCTTTTGCGGCACCAATGCGTCCGCCTACTCTCAACAAATCTTCACTGTCAATTATGGGAGTAAGTGTACGCAGTCGACTACCAGGTTTCAACTCCTTATGTTGTTTTATTAAATTTATTTCATCAGCAAAGCTTTGAGCTTGTGCGTGACGAAGTAACAATACTTCCCCCCCTGTGCATCAACTCGTCGGTCAATGCGCTGCACCTATTCTTTCTACATTTCTCAATAAACAATAACACATTAGCAGTAGCTCGAACTAAGCGCAACCAACTGGAGAATCTACTAGGATCTGGCACAGGTAAATATAGCTCTTTTCGCTCACTCACTATATTTACTTTTTCTAATATTATATCACTTACCTTTGTAAATTTAGCAGGTTCCGCAGGCCAGCTCTGCTCCCCCTGACGTAAGAAAGATGGACCAGTGAACCACTCATCGTGGCTGTCGAGATCATACTTGCAATCCTTGGTGACCAAGTCCGCTACGTTCAACTCCGATGGCACGTAATGCCAATCACGTATCTGGCTTAACTCATCAATTTCGCCAAGCCTGTTTGCAATAAAAACTTTATAATTTCTACTCTCGTTTCTAATCCAATGTAATACTGTCATAGAATCAGTCCAAAAATAAACCATCGAAGGTTTCAATCGATGTTCTTTTTTAATACCTTCCGCTAGCCGACATCCCAACAATGCACCTTGCAATTCCAGTCTAGGTATACTTATAGATTTAGACGGTGACGTTACTCGGCTTTTGCTACCTATAAATGACGTATTGTACGATCCGTCGCAGATTTTCTTTCGCCAGTAAGCGACAGCTGCATAGGCATGCGGTGACGCATCGCAAAATACATGTAACTCTAGCCCTGTCTCACTCCCACCTGTACCTTCACCGGCACTAGTATCCTGAGAATTTGTAGCACACTGAGGTGCGGCTACGCCGTCGTAGTCTGTCGTAGCACTGTGTAGCTGAGTGCTACCATGACCTGTTATCTTATCTTTACCGAGAGTGGAAAAATACCAGCGAGGGATGCGTAAGGTACTGACATTTTGTAGTTGACCTATCCAATCTCGAAAACGATTAAATAAATCATCATTTATTTCTTCGTCCCATTTCAAATTTAATTTCCATGTCTGTTGCATTATAATTTTTCCTTTTACAGTAATAGGACCGAGAAACCCATGTACGTCAAAAATTGACATTACTATACGTAGTACTTCACGCTTAGTAGGTCTCTTCCTAAAGTCTAAAATATCACTTGGGATATTTTTTAAAGATAAATCAAAACCTAATAAATCAGTAGCGGGATACCATAATAGGCCAAGGGTACGTTCCGGAGAATTACTCAGCATAATCTTCTCCATCACCCCAGCATGGTCTTCCCTAGGTACATCAACGAGTACTTGCGGCCTGTTGCTCACCCAGTTGCGCATGTGAAAGCCACCCTGCTGATGAATATAAGCAACATCACTTAGCGCTGTGCTCCTCAACGAACGAGTCTAAATAATCATCCATATATTGATTATTCTGGATAGCATGGACAGCGGCAGGCATGGAATCCTGAAAACGAGAAGCATTTATGTTTTGATTGATGTACTGTGCAACAAACGGCGAGCAATTAGCTCCAAAAATCAGTGACGTCATAACATATTCTTTCACGGATCCTGTCTTGTCCTTCCACAGGAATCTCAGCGCATGCTGATCCTTTTCGTTAATCTTCACGCACAAAAACATCCTTGATTGACATCCAACAGTTGTTGGCGATAACAACTGCAATAGGGTTTTCACGAAATCTGTACATAATCCCATATGATAAATTTAACAAGTCAGGCCCTTGAAGTAGAAAATCATTAAGAGAATAACCCTGCGATTTAGCTGCGGCATCAAATACCAATCTTAGTTTACCTTTATTTGGGTTGTCTACACCGAAATGAGGGAGGTACCAAACACGTTCACTATTTTCCCCTGATGTGACAGCCCTAGCATAATTATTTGTAAACAAATGATCAATCCTATCTTGATATCGTAGCGCGTAATCATTATTTAGCGCCATTTTTCTATTTATTAACTTTAAACGATTAAGAGCATTATAGTAAGAATCGGGCAATACTACATCGTCCCGTTTCCATGGTAACCCGACAGTCCAATGACCATCAACGAGTTTACTAGTTTTATTAAGAATCTCAATAGCACGTAATTCATTTACATTGTTGCGTGGCTTATTGCAAATACCTAAAGATTCTAAGGAAAAATACTTAAGTACTAATTCACGTATTTCAAACAAATCCGATATATGAGAACAACTTACCTCCGTGTTATTCTCCATCAGAGTAGTATCAACAACAGCGCGCGCCCGTCCGTCTGCGACAACACATCGGCGCACCGCGCCGGGAGCGAGCGGGACGGCATCATACCGCTTACGATTTTGTCGGGCGTATGAGTAGTGGTTGCGGTGTTCGCAGCAGCGATGTTAGCGGATTCGATTACTTCGCAAGCTATATGACAAATCTTAGTATTGAAGCGACCAGAACATTTATACATTTTATCCAATGGACCGTGTGCACACCAACCTAATGACGTCTTCGTGACGTATGGTGCGCCTGATTTACCCTTAATTACTATGGAAGGTGCTATCAATTCGTAATTATCTTGGCCAATTAATAACATAGGTTGTACATTACACAGACTTAAATTATTCACGGTACAATTCAAGTGTTCAAAATTACTACAATCAATTTTAGACAAACTGTACAGGCAAATTAAGTTCACTTACTTTTCTAGCTCGTAAATTAAAACGCTCATTATTACTATTAGAGATATCAAAGTTTACAATTTCTGTTTGACATACCAATTCACCAGAATTCCATGGCCCCTGAGCGCGCATGGTGACGGGTTCGCCGTGTAATCCCACCTGGTTGGCGAGATCCGCTGCAATCAAAGTTACCGTGGAACCGTCATCTAACAAAGCATGAGTACGGACACTACCTTTGGAACCGTGGACTGTCACAGGCACTATTTTTAACAACACTGAATTACACTTTTCCGCGCACACGTTAGCATGGTTGACCGATTCACTGACATCCGCCGAATCTTCCGCCGTTGTCTCCTGATGCCCATCGCTGGACCTCTTCCAATGCAGGAGGCGATGATGCGGTAGGCCGCAGTCTTCAACGTCACATACTGGGCCCGTACATACGGATGGGTCGTTGTGCCGTGGGTGTAGGCATCTAAAACATAGGTTTCGCATCTTTGCGAACTTCCAGCGATCTTTGCGTAGTGCTTTTCTAAATTTATGGCACTTATCTAATTCGTGCTTGCTTGAGTTACAGAAGATGCAGTTATCATCTTTTCTACTGGTGTTAATCGTCATCACTTTGTGATAACTACCACTTTTATTATTAAAAACTGGTTTATTCTTGTAATCTACTGAATGAGTATGACGAGTTATGAAACTGACTCCGCAGTCTGCCACCTTCTTTGCTTCCAAATAGAGGAAATCGACAGCTGCTCTAACTTGGGTTTATCATCTTGGTGATTTTGCGTCGTACTGTATGTGTGGTCAGCCCACCTGGTGATGAGCAACGATGGTAGCTTCGACACAATCATTGTGACCAGTTCGGGGCTGCGAAGATAATCAGTCTGCCTGATTGCACTAGCTGCAGCAACGTAATTTCTGACTTTGAGTGCGAACTGAACTAAATCACTGTGATATGCTTGCGGTAGTGGTGTTAACTTCTTCAACTGCGATACTATTTTATTCATAATCATCTCGGGTCGGCCAAAACGAAGTTCTAGGGTGTCAATGATATCGAGGGGCGTGGCACAGCCGATTAGTAACGAAGAGACTGCATCTTTGGCATCACCTCGCAGACACTTTCGCAGGCGCCAAATGTTCTCCGTGTCGGTGTAGTTACATAGGCGAGTAGATTCGTGATATGCGTTTCGAAAGTGTAACCACTCTATAGGGTCTCCAAAATAAAGCGGTAAGTCTTTTGATGTGGCGAGCCTGGTCAGCAAAGTTGTATTATGGGCTCTCGAAGTAGACGTGGCGATGGCTTCCTGCAAGGCAAAGGCGAGTTCGCGCACGTCGGCACATGCTGTGGGTTCACGGGAATGGGCCGCCATTTTGTTGTCCTCGTGTTGCGAATTTTCGTCGACCACGTTTTCAGATTTACTTAACCAATCTTGTACTTTATCTCTGGACGATATCATAGATTTCCCACTTGATCCAAGCTCGACTAAATCGGCTTCGAGCTCTTTATCGATGAGAGATTTCTGTATTTCGGCTTTCTTGGCCGCCCGCTTCCGCTGTCGCTTGCGCCGCTTCCGCTGCCGCTTGTTGTGCTGCAGCTTCTATAGCTTGTATTTCAATTGCTGCGCGTTTCCTTGCGGCTTCAAGCTCGAGCCGCCGTGCCGATGATGTACGAGAATTCTCACTAGTACATACATTTTGCCGTGTTTCCATGTTCTCCATTTTCAATTGCTGGCGTGTTTTGACGCCACGTGGAGTCCGTAACAGTGACATACTTCCCGCTGTTCCTTCTTCGCAGATCCGGCCGAAGTACCACTAATGTTGGTGACGGGGGATTCCTTAGGTTAGAAGGAGTATAAGTAAAAACACCGTTTGATGAGGACAATGAGGAGAGAGCCTTGAGCGCGGACACACGTCATTCATCCGTGGCACGTTGCGGGCGACTGTCGCGCACGGGCGCGACATCTACGGACTGTTTCCATAGGGTTAACCTAATACTGCGCGCGGGGATACTCAACCTGCGCCAGCGCTCGGACTCACTTCAATCTTTATTTAAAAGCATATAGTTTTACAAAGCGTTTCAACAGTTTAGTTCACACAAATATTATTCGACATTAGGTTTAACATACAAGTTATGCAATAGTTCTTAAGTTAGTTTTATTTATAGTTTAAGCTTTATTATTACAGGTTTTATATCTAAACATTAGTTTTAAGTTCTGTTGCATGCCTATCGTCAACACTATTCGTTAACACTCACCGTACCGCATTGGCCCGCGTGGTTGGTAATAATAACCTATTCTCCCTATGCTATGCTGTGTGGGAAGGCTTGTCCTGCAGTGGGCCTTTATAGGCTAATGATGACTTGTTGGTTTGTATGGTTGTCCCTTATTTTTACCAATACTTAATATGATAAAAATTGTAAATATAATTTGCTTTATATAATTATTTTGATTACAAATGAATCTGTATTCAACACAATTTTTTTGAAAAGAGTAACTACTGAGTTTCTTGCTGGTTTCTTCTCAGTGGAAAACTACCTCCCGAACCTGTGGTAGCTTCATTTGACATTCATAAGTGTTTTTAAGGACCTAAACTGAATAAACACTTTTCATTTTCATTTTCTTAATAAACCGTGGGACCAGCGCCGGATCTTCAATTTTTTTTGGGTGGGGCAAAAATTTAGAAATGCCGCCCCCGCCCTCTTTTGTTTATTTTTACCTTTATCATCCTATATTATTCACTAATTTATATAATAGGTCCTCAAATTGATTGACATTTGGACAAAGCTGCAACTTTTTACGCAGCTGTGATCAGTTTCAGAGATATTACATCTCCTTGTCTTGCTCCTCGGTGCCAATGATAAGCCAATGGTAAGCTCTTCATGTACTCGGCCTGACATAGTAGCGCTCTCGTACAAACATCTCAACAATTCGATATAGCAGTAGTCAAGTCAGGCACCGTTGGAGGGAATGACACAGCACAGCCCAAGTCTCGATCGAATCGAAGGCTTTCTCATAGTCCACAAACGCCAAACATAATGGTCAGTTATACTCTCTCGCTCTTCTGTATAACCTGCCACAGCGTAAGTAATATGTAGTCTATGGTGCTGAAGCCTTTGAGGAACCCGGCTTGTTCGGAGGCTGGAATCGTCAAACTATGCGCGCGACGGATCATAATGACTCTGGAGAATAACTTGAAGATGTGGCACAATATCGTAATGGGTCGTTAATTCTTCAATAAGCTTTTAATATCTAAGATAACTCGTAACAGATGTAAAAACGGCAAGATTAGTTTATTTTAGTCATTTTTATAATGTAATGTCGTATGGTCTACCGTTGTGGGGTACGGCTGCCGACATTGAACAATATTTGTGCTACAAAAAGAGCTTTTATCTACAACCTTAGACCACGTGACTCTCTTAAAGAACAGTTCAAAGAAATAAATTTGTTTTTTTGTAATGTATTTTTTGTATATTTTTGTCGTTCATAAGTGCTTTTGTAAGCCTAATTTAAATAAATGAATTTTGACTTTAAACTTATCATACCCGGAATATTAGGCTCTCTCCAAGCGGAGACGAAAACTCGTTCGCAGAGAATTCTACTATTTCAATACAAGGTTAATTAAGGACCTTTTAAGGAGAACAGGGGGCCCAAAGTTTTCCAAAAACCACTTGGAATCTACGTGCCCTACTAAGGCACCATTGTACGTAGGATATCCCGGATGTTGACGTTAGCGAAATTAGTGCAGCACTGAAGCAACTGAGAAATGAAAGGGCCCCGTGGGATGACGGTATTACGACGAACTCCTAAACACCGGTGGACAACCCATCCTTAGGACATTAGGTGAGCTCTTTAATGCCGTCATCTACCTGGGAACTACACTGGAAGCGTGATCCACAAGCGTTCTTTAAGAAGGGTGATAAGCTCTCTGAAGAATTATAGACCGGTAGCGTTCTGATAAGCGTCGGTGGCGTCCTTCTCCAGATTGTCCAAGAATAAGTTTACTTGGGCTAAACTTGACCGGCACAATTTCGGAAGGGAAGCTAGTAGGAAGATTCATTTGGGCTGGGCGGCATCAGGCAAGTTACATCAGATCTTCACGTCGACGATTCCGCAACGCTTAAGGACAAAAGTCTTTGAGAAATATGTCCTACCCATACCAACATACGCAGATGAGACATGGACACTGACTGCGGATTGGTTCAGAAATTCAAAGTTACTCAACGAGCGATGGAGCGTGCTATGTTGGGAGACTCTTATACATAAAATCAGAAATGATGTTATCCGCAAAAAGAACTAAAATTACCGGCATAGTTCGCCAGATTAGCAAACTGAAGTGGCAGTGGGTAATGATGTCGCAGAACCGATGGCCGTTGGGGCAGACGAGTTCTGGAGCGGAGACCGCGTCTTGGCAAGCGTAACGTAGGACGCCCTCCGGCCCGATGGACCGACGTATATCCGTCGTAGCGGGGGTCTAATAACGCTTAAGCTGTTTCATAACCATCCTAACCTCGGCAAAAAAGCAATGTCATTAAAAAGTTACAATTTATTAATTATTGGTATTGATATTAATCAATTAAGTTCTATAATGAAATAAGACTACTTGCCTCAGCTTTTTCGAAGTCACACTGGATGAAAAAGGCGTTTTATTTCCAATTTATTTTGTATATTTTCTTTAAAAACGTGGTCGCTTGATGCAAGTAAAAGGAGCTTAATTGTTTATTTTTTCAATTGTAGCTGTCCATCATGAAAATGATATAGCTTTAAAGCAGCTAAGTTGGCATCAATTAACATAGAGAAATAACTACGTAACTTTGAAATAATACACTGCTGCCCTGTATAGAGATCGACGAGAGAGTTTTCGTATACAGCGTCATTCCTCAGATCGCAGCTGCACCCGCCTGCTGACCGTGATCTGCGGGCGCCTATAAAGAACTATGCAAAAAATGTAATGGTTCAGTAACATGCCTTACTCCGCGCTCCGGTTATCAGTCCGTATTTCTATGGCCATGCACTTGTACTATTATTTATTCCGCGGGCAAGTAAGGTAAATGATGAGTGGTCCATTTTCGGTTTGCCGCCCCCTGACCGTGCCGCCGGGGCACGTGCCCCCGTCTGCCCCCCCTAGATCCGGCCTGCGTGGGACAAACAGTAAAATCTATACGATACACACAGATGCATTTCATAAAAAATCAAGTACAGGATTGGAAGAGTTATAATATAAGAGAAATAAAAAATTTTGTTCTTCAAACATATTTTTATTAATAATAGAAAACTTAATAAATACTAGCTAATTATGTATATTGTGCGTTTCAAACTCTGCAATTCCAGCATCTATGTGCTTTAGACGCTTTACTAATTTACGTATGTAGACATTGGGACCAAATTTGTTTACATTACGTCTTAGAAATTCTTGTGTTGCGTTCTTGGATTGTTTATTTATATTTTAAAATATTTCCAATAACAACTTATTTATTTATTGAATTCAAGTAACTGGCTCCTGAAACACGGTTATTTTACTATGTTGAAAATGTAATATTGTATTTGATAAATAAAAAAATAAATACATACATACATTGAACGACGTAATAACAAGAATTTTAATCATATCATATGACATGAAATGAAAATGAAACAAAATGGGATGAAAAAATAAGACATAGGAATCATTCCAATTAACTTGTAATTTATTCTTAAGCTCATTCATATTTATCTATATAATAATATTACTTACATAATAATATACGCTTTGGTAAAAAAATATCACCATCATCAAAGTGCAGCCTACGAAAAAGGGATTTTGTGCATTGTTTTGACAAATGTCCAATTATTGTTTTTTTTTTCTTTTTTGAACCATCTGAATTGACTAAAAATGGTGTATGACTTAAAACATTTACAAAAATAGAATAATATAACTCTTGAAAATATATTGATGACGTTTTAACACTTTTGAAAAATCAGATTTAAGATGACTTTAATCTACATCTTAAAATGGTCTTCATCAAATTTAATGGCATCATGAAATTTAAAACTACGGAAGAAGTCTTGCCCACAACAAAGTTAAGAGAGTAGTGAAATTTGAAAATAAAAGTATTTACTATTTTACGTTGGTAAAAACATTTGGTGGTAACCCTAATTCATTCACTCCTAGACAGCAGCTGTCATTTCGAGGATATATTTTATTGAATTAATGACAATCTGACATATTAAGGTATATGGCACAGATTTCCCAATACAGGAGATGGGGCAAGCCGCGTTTAAAGTGCGACAAATGTAAGCTCAACGAGCATACACTGGCTGCCAGTTTACGCTCTGTGAGACGAGTCAAGACGCACGAATATTAGAAGAAATTACCGTTTTTTCCAAAATGCCATCCTGTGCAATTGTAACATGCCATCATCGCAATGAATCAGTAAATTTACCAAGAAATATAATAACTTTTCACAGGTAAGAACCGAAAAGAAATTGCGACACTGGGACTGCCTATAAACTTGGCGGCTTGTCCAGTCTAATTGTATATTCGGATGTCTGTGGTATATGGCATTCTGGAACCAAACGTTTGCTCCTAGATGGCATATGTAAAAGGGATTTATTCTGCATCATATTATTTAATATATGTACAAGGAGTCTTTACACTTTTCACTTCTCGTTGGCTGCACTTTGCTAGTTTCTAAATGTAATCTCAGATATGTATTTTGTGACTTCCTTTTTTTTATATTACAAGCCCATTGGTGTAGGGACGAAGGCTAAATTAGGCCACATTTGACATTCCATCATAATTAGACAACATAAGGAGAATTATTATTTGATCGTTTATTGTTTTATTTTATACACCAGATAAAACTTAGTGAGACATCTAGGAAGGGGATTTTTATTAAACTTAGTACCGATATATACAAAATTACTAAACCCACGTGGTGGGTGGGTTAATGACCAATCTCCCCATGGGTATATTGTGTGGGAGGGCCTAGTCCGTGCAGTGGGACGCTATAGGCTGATAACGACACGGCGGGGTATGTACTATGACAAGTGGTCTTGAAGAGACGTATCTACCTTCGGTCAGTAAGAAAAGGCTCTGATATGTAGTTTTGAATGCCGTTGTGGCAACGCTCGCTGTTCCGAAAAAAATACCAAATGGTACGCCCTTGCGAAAAGCCGTATCGAAAATCGCTCAATCGAATGACGGACACGCTATCTCGAAATACTTTTCATATGTAGTACGCTAGATCGATTGTCACGGTTTCGAATTCCATTATTATTATTACAGTCCCTGTTCAAATAGTATTTATTATTCCACTACAATGATCAATCGTAAAATGTGTTCCGAATGCAGCGACAGCACACACACATATTTCGAATGAGCGTACATTTACCTAAACAAAGCCTACAACTGTACTCTCTTCGACGGTTCGTTTTGAGGCACGGGTGGCGTGTCTACTTTATATATACAGAATATCATTGTTCGACTAGTATTGATACCTACTGATGTTTATTTTTCGCAACAGTGTGCGTCGCGACCAC
Source organism: Leucinodes orbonalis (assembly GCA_019425675.1). Classification (NCBI taxonomy): domain Eukaryota; kingdom Metazoa; phylum Arthropoda; class Insecta; order Lepidoptera; family Crambidae; genus Leucinodes; species Leucinodes orbonalis. Next base: position 75,498 of record PQWD01011341.1, read on the forward strand.
GGCGTTCGATACTACATATCAGACCCGTAAGAAAAATGTGAAATGTTCCTTCACATTATGAAAGTATCTCAATGTCTTATTTTACAAGTTATTTATTGCTTATTATGATGTAATTTTTGACAATCACTATTGCGTTGTTAATCTACATTTGTCTATATTAATTGAAAATAAATTTGTTGGCTTGTATGGCTGTCTTTCGTTTGTACCGTATTTGATGTGAAGGAAAATCTAAACCCTGGAAATGTGACTTTCAACTTGAGATTGCCTACAAAATTAATCACGGAAATCTACGTGCAATTGAAAATTGTTTTTTATATGAAATTCGAGCTGAAGTTACGCTAAATGTAAAGTATTCAGTTACAATTTGGGACCTTAAAAATTTGTAATATTTATTACAACGCTACCTAGCGGGCAATAGGGAAAACTCGAGACCATCGCCATCTAAGGTCAGAATGAATACATCTGGTTCCATCGGGCAATAGCTCAATTTGGCACGTAATAGCGAGACATGTGATACTAACACCATCTAGCGGGCAATAGCGAACTTTCCGAGACCACAGCTATATAAGAGTCATAAAGTTAGCACAAAGAACAACGCCATCTAGCAGACAGCAGCTGACATTTTAATCAATATGGCAACACGAATGTCGCGCCACATAAGTATATAATATCGAACTGTATTAAAATAATTTATAATTTCTGAGCGACTTGATACGTAATCATTGCGACGAGAAGCCCGTATTAATTCTTGTAGCCGCCTTCTGTTGTCCTCGAATAAACTCCTCACGAAAATACCTGGAAAATACAAGGGTGCAATTAAAGTAATAAATAAATTTTACTAGGTGGTAGATTCGGTATTGAATCGTCTAGGTGGGTACCACCGCAGTGCCAGATATCGTCCTGGGAACACGAGTGTTATGTACCTTGTGTTCGGGATGAGATCTGATATCTTTTTCACAGCGCAAACCGTATACGGTCGTCTCAGCAACATGAATGTTTTTGTAGGATTATGATTTTAGAAAATAGGAAGAGAGTGAGTGTATATTATGAATGTTAATTATCGGTGTGCGTATGTGTTTGTGTGTGTGGGTGTGTGTGTGTGTGTGTGTGTGTGTGCGTGCGTGGCGTCGTGCGTGCGTGCGTGGTGCGTGCGTGCGTGCGTGCGTGTGCGTGCGTGCGTGCGTGCGTGCGTGCGTGCGTGCGTGCGTGCGTCGTGCGTGCGTGCGTGCGTGCGTGCGTGCGTGCGTGCGCGTGCGTGCGTGCGTGCGGCGTGCGTGCGTCGTTGCGTGCGTGCGTGCGTGCGTGCGGCGTGCGTGCGTGCGTGCGTGCGTGCGTGCGTGCGTGCGTGCGTGCGTGCGTGCGTGCGTGGCGTGCGTGCGTGCGTGCGTGCGTGCGTGCGTGCGTGCGTGCGTGCGTGCGTGCGTGTGTGTGTGTGTGTGTTGTGTGTGTGTGTGTGTCGTGTGTGATATATGCATCCCACCATCACAATTAGGACAACTGCCACATGGACCACGCAATCAGTAACAACAAACAAAATATTTATAACGCACATACTTCATAATATTAAAGATTGTCAACCAAGCATAACCTAGGCCTTCCAAAACATCTCAGAGGGTAAGGGGAGTGCTGAAAAAAAGCGCGCTCGGATTGGTTCTCGTTGCAACTCAGCTGAGCTCCTACCCTTTGTCTTATAGTACATGTATTTTATAATTTTGAATTTTTATTTGTTAAATGTTTGAAGAGACACAATTAAATATCTTATTTTTATTCTTACGTCTGGTATTACATTAAATTAAGAAAAAATATTTTTTTAGAGCGTCGGTGCTCAGTGGTGTGGACTGTCGCCTTCCTACCGGGAGGGCTGGGTTCAAATCCGACACGTACAATGTATTTTCGAATTTTCGAATATAGTACGTTATCTGCAATGTGGGAACCGAGATACATAAAACTATGTGTTCGGTGTGCACTCAGAGTATATTGTATAATAAATGGCTTACAACTACGCTTATATAATAACTTATGTCTATGTGTGAGGAGGTGCTTACCATACTACACCTCCCCGTGATTGAGAAAAAAAGTTTTTGTTGAAAGTTTTTTTTTTTTTACCAACAATACTAATATTAATTTACAAAAAAACTAATTCAGGAATATGATCACGCAAAAAAAAATCACACTTATTTGGAATTACAATCAACAATTTGATATCAAAAACTACGAATGAAAAAAATTCTTGTTTAAAATGCCTTAGTAAAATAGTAGTAAATTTATTTTATTTCTAGTACATAATCTATTTTGACATACATAAATACAGGCACAGCAGACAGGTTCCCTCAATTAAATTATTTTAACGAATCATTTCCAAAACAATTGAATACTGTGTCGGTATGTACAATTATACAATAAAACTTGAAGCATAAACATTTTAAAAGAATCATAAGACACATATCATTACATTTCTCTATTCACTTTCTATTGAATACAATCTAAATCAACACTTCTCTTTAAAAATCATCATTTCTATATCTATTTCCTTTGCATCACTTTCTCGGCACCAGAGAGAAACACACTTATCTTTATATCATTCCTTCATTCATTCTAGTACATTATATACCTCTTTGGGTTTTTATTGGGCTGCAGGTCCCTAAATATCACTTCATTTGGTACATTTAATACTCCACTTTCATTGACATGTTAGCCATTATACTGCACCACGCAGCTTTATTATTAGGGGCATGTTTAAGATTACACAATCTCCAACTATTTTCACGGAGAGAAGCTCGTCTACACCATGATCAATAAAGGATCTGTCACCCTATATTGTACCTTGTACCATTATAAAATAATAATCTTTACTTTAAAACCAGTCAGCTTCATTAAAGACATCTAAGGTCTCCAACAGTTTTCAATCTGAAGGATTCTTTGCCGACTTTCCCCATAATCTTTCGTCCTTCTTCTATTTTATTCAACTCTCATCTCTTTTACTACTTTAACATAAAAGTCTTTAATAACCTTATAAACCATACAAAAAATAGTTTAAATGTTTAATTTTCTTTGGGTGATCAGTCCAAGCGTAAAAAAAAAACAATTAACTAAATAAAATAACATCCATTTCACTAAATCTTCATTTATACATTAAAACATTCATAACATTAATAATTCTTTTACTTCCATCTATTATTCATCTTTTCATATTCAACTTTACAATATGTGCTTTCGAGAAATTCATCCTGCCTTTAAACACAAAATCAAATATATTTCCAACATTACTTAGGTATCAATCGGTATTCAACTATATTGAATTTCATACAAAAAAGCATAATCATTACAAGTGTTGTATTGAATTCTAATATTACTGTCTGCAACCCGCGGCTTGGTAACGACATTGGAACAAATTTCGGCTGACGTAAAAAACATGTATGAGTGATACGCTGCTACTAGGCAATGCAAATAATTACGTGTTTAAACTATATTATAAATACAAATCTAAAATGATCATTTCGAAGTAATATATTAATTTATAGCTTAAAGCTATTTGACATAAAGAAAACATTTCCAAAAAAACTTATGAACTTTGAAATTTAGAAATTCTTATATTATTCCTAGCTTTATATTATAATATAACAGCAAATTGTAATATTTAAAGTTAAAATTTATTCCTCACATTTTGAAAATAAATAAATCATCATTACCAGATTTTGAGAAAAAAAAATCATTGTATTGTTACCTAATTAATTTACGTTTTGTAGACTGTCCACTTACCTTAGTGAACCTTACAACGTACCTTATAATCAGTAAAAGAAAAGTTACATATAGTATTATGCTAGGAACCTTAAATCCCGATATAATTCTTTCTTATCCACAATATATAAAATTTTAATTCAGACAGTATTTTAATCAGTGCTATTTTTCTAATTTCCACAGATTTAAATTAATTTGGATAAATTCACACGTAATTTTTTTTCTGTGACAAATTAAAACACATTTTTCTATTATTTTCTAAAAAAGTATAGTGCTTAACGACCTGTCCGCTTACCTTATACACAAATCTAAAGTCTACATGACATATAAAATTGAACTTAATATTATACATTAATTATATTATACATTCTACAAAATAGAAAAATATTACATTTTGAAATGTTTTAAATATTAAAAGTAAATAAAAAAAACTGAAAAAGATAAAAATAAAAGGTAAAAACACATATCATAAATTGT
>PQWD01011342.1:0-22408 GCA_019425675.1 Leucinodes orbonalis
CGGGAGAGATCGCCAGATACTCCCGGTCCTCCGCTTTTCTCAATCCGGCTCCCCCAGCGACCTTTCGCAAGTCGTCGGTCCATCGGGCGAATAATGTGAAATTGAAATTGAAAAGTACCTTTATCGCTTGGGATTTAGCAAACAATAATAAACTTTATTGCACATAAAACCATTAAGGGGAAACACAGACGACGCAAAGTGTAATAAGCGGTCTCATTACTAATGCATTGCTTCCAGACAACCTTCAGATACGAAAGAAAATATATTTTAGGTAATCGATTAACGAAACATTTATTTATATCGTTTGAGCAAATGCAAATTGCACAGTGTACATTTGCGACTAAATATTGCAAAACATTTAATAAAACTGGAACTGTTCAGATATTTTGTTGAATATTGTTCTTTTCATTCTTTCGCTAATTTAATGTGTCTTTACGTTTGTCGTATGATGACATCTGATCAGTCGCTGAAACGATTTACGAACAAATACTACCAAAAATAATAGGTTTTCTAATATTTTTCCGCGAAATGAGATATGAGAAATTCGATATAATATTTTTGAATTACAGAAGATATAATCGCAACCACTGTATAATCCAAATTTTTCTTACATTATAAGTACATTGTTTAATACAAAAAAAAAAACAATTTTAACCTGGTTTCCGGAACACATTTATTACACATACTCATTACGAAATGATATGATATTAATAGAGGTACTTGATCAAGTAACAATTACAGTTTTTGGCCATTAGTGCAATCCAATCAAGTAACAGTTCAAAATTTCTGGCCATAATATTTTCATTGATTTTTGTATTGATTTTTTTTTATTTAACGTTCAATTCAATAGATTAATTTCGTATTAATTAGATTTCTTTTTCATATTGTACTCTTACTCATTTAAACTTTTCTCCCATGTATGTAAGCTGGAAAAATAAATACTTAAATCAATTATAACTTTTAAATACTAGTTTACAAATTTTATTATTTTTGTAGTATGATTCATCCTATTTAACTATTATATTTCTATGTTTCCACGTTTTCAGGTTTCTTGCATCCTTATGAATGAAGGTGCAAAATATACATGATGGGTCTTTCCTAAATTTCATTAAATTGATATATTTTAATATAATATTATTCATGCAACACATTTGTTTTGCAAATAGTTACAATACATTTTTATGATTTCCTAATGTTTCACACAAAATTCATCAGCAAATGACCATTTCACAAGCAAAATTTGTCAATATTCCATAACGCAAACTAATGTTTTAACAACGACATCAAAACGGAAACATTCATGAAAAACAGCGATTTCAAAAAGGCATTAATATTTTTTTTAAAAGACATTTTGACATGTCAACAAGTTACTAAACTAAAACCCTAGGATGATGCATCGATTATTAACATATTAAGTAATTTCTGGCTTTACTAGTTTAAAAATGTAAATTTAATTAATCATACGGTGCCATACCATCATACGCCTAAATTGCCTTATATCTTGAGATTAAGTATTCACATTATTAGAGAAAAAATGGCGAATAAATCATTGTTGATTAACTTATTCATGATAGGAAAAAAATCCTAATATCTATTTGCAAAAAAATAATTAACTGCATAAATTAAAAAAATATTAATTGTTTTTATTGTAGGTCCGATGACAGGCCAACAATGTAAATAGTTTGAAAGTAGACTAAATATAGTTTTGTTGAGTCCGTTTATTTTCAATATTAAGATTTTCTCTCTTCTTTTTTTCAGGGTTGGTAACGAACTAAAGAAAGAGCTTTCGGAGAGGCGATTGTCCATGAGTGGCGATTGCCAACAGGTGAATTGTTTACATGTTTCCTACACATTAAACTAAAAACTAAAAATATCACTATTTACTGACCGTCATAGTACATACTGTGAGAACACTTGGGACAGCTAGCAAGTGAAGGCGGTTTCAACGACGCGTGGTCGATGAGGTTCCGATATGACAAGGGCGGGCATACGACACTGCATTTCTTCCGGAGTCCTTGAGCCTCGATACCTGTAAAACCGCGAATTACAAGGGATCATATATCCTATAATGGCAGTGGCTGGTCACGTATGTCGCAGGACCGATGGCCGTTGGAGCAGACGAGTTCTGGAGTAGAGACCGCGTCTCGGCAAGCGTAGCGTAGGACCCTCCGGCCGATGGACCGACGACTTGCGAAAAGGTAAAAAGCGGAGGACCGGGATATCTGGCGCAAAAATGGGGAGACCTATGTCCAGCAGTGGATTGTGATAGGTTGAATAGGAATAAGCATAACTGAATACTGAAATTACACAAGTGCGGCGGCAAAGTCACGTGAATCAGGTGTGCAAGTTCGGATAAAGGTTTCGACAACCATTCAACTCGGATCCCTTTTTTCAACCATATACGCATGTGGTTAGATACTTGAAAAGGGCTCCGAGTAGGTACGATCACTGGGCAGTAAAAATTTTTGTGCATAAAAATGTCTCATCATCAGTCATTAAAACGTCCCACCGAAGGGGCACGAGCGATCCGTATATGGTGACTAGGCCTTAGTCGTCCAACGCGGGCCCAGTTGCGGGTTGGACGACTTCACACAACAACCTTATAAATATCTTCGCAGGCGGCAATGAAGGTTCTCACGATGTTTTCCTTCACCGTAAAAGCGTCGGATAACGTACATATATTTCGAAAATTCGAAAATACATTGGTACGAATGTCGGGATTGAACCTCAGCCATCCCGAAGGAAGGCTACAGTCTACACCATGAGCCACCGACGCTCTCTCGAAAAAAATGTCTGTCCGTATTAATCTTGGAGTTGTTTTCTAAGTACGACTACATAATGTGTAGGTATCTTAGAGAAACAAAATAACTAACTAGGTGCACAATATCACTCAAAACGCGTCCGCAGAAAAAATTCTACGGTAGAATTTTCATTCATAATCACGTCGCTCGCTACATGTCATAGTGACAGAATAGTAGTATGCACGTGCTTTTGTGTGATGACGCGTTATGGTCAAAATTTAAATGAATGTTTTTATGTTATACATATAACAATTACTATACGTATATGTCATGCGGCTTGGACTTTTTTTGGTTGATGTTTCTTCGTGGTATGCATCTAGTTCGTTTATTGTGTATCTAAGGTTAAATTAAGCAGACTGCCGGACAAGTTGGATATTTGGCCCAATCAAACGTATATGTCTATAGATATCACTTCAATAATTACGTTAACGAGTAAAAACCTGATCGCGATCGGCTGCCCGATTGGGAGGGGCAGTCCGGTGGAGACTCGAGCGGGGGGCGCTTGCGGCGGCGAAACAGATCGCACCACCGACATAGGAGCGCCGTGCGGAAGTATGTTCGGAATCTGCATCACACAAAAATCGTCTTGGCAACTATAAATAAATGTCCACTATCATTCACACATCGCCATCTAGCCCCAAACTAAGCATTAGCATGTAATATGGATACTAAACAACGGATTAGCATACTTATATACTTTTTGTAAACACATACATATTATATATATATTTATATATTATATATATATATATTATAGTATGCACGTGCTTTTGTCATATACAAATATATATATATATTTGTTAATCCGTTGTTTAGCATCCATAACAGGCTTCACGCTTAACTTGGGGTTAGATGGCGCTGTGTGAATGTCTGTGGATATATATATTTTTTAATATAGAAAATACCTTCCTATATTCCTACCTATATCTTATTCACCAATGACCTTGCCTACCTATTCTCATGTGTGTGTTATTTTATAAATACGATTATAATTTAATGATGCGTAATGAACTAACCTGGCATTCATCCGATAGTAAATGATGGGGTTCACCATTGCGTTTGCCATTGCCAGCCAGTAGAAGCCGAGATATATATGCTGCACGTATTTCTTATACAGGATTGACGGGTCGATGTGTGTGTAGATGAAATAGCCGTGATACGGTAACCAGCAAATGCCAAAGATGACGATTAACATGATAAACATTTTCACGACCTGTAAGAAAAATGCATTAGAGCCACATATATTTTAACCACTACGTGGGTGTTCGGAAATGCACAAAACTGAATAGTTTTAACAGGGGTGTGTTTTCATACTGCGAGAAGTCCATATTGAGTATGTTCACATTGTTCATGGAGATTTTTTCGTAATTGACTCATACAGGATATTTAGCTTGTCCGAAAAACGCCTTGTGAGAACTGCGACTGAGTTAACCTATGGAACTTCATAGTTATAAAAGGCCAAGCAATGTCAACTGCTCATGGCTATGCTGCCTGAGAAGGTCTGTCGTTGATGACGATGTTAATGATAGACATGTTAATACGAAATTTGCAAACAATACTAAAAACTACCACAACCTTTCTTTTAGATCTAATAGAGTCGGCTTGACGTTGGGTGAGCTCCCCTATTGACTGAGAGCCCCACAGCACTCTTCCCATTGACGAGTAGAAGAAAATCATACCAAGCATTGGAGCGGCGTATGTCACGGTGAAGAAGAGTACTTGATATCTAAACAAAATAAATAAATTGAGAATGCTGATCGGTACATATAATTTTATTACACTTTTTAGGGTTCCGTAGCCAAATGGCAAAAATGGAACCCTTATACATTCGTCAAGTCTGTCTGTCTGTCCGTCCGTATACCATATAATATATTTTGGGGTTCCCCATACATTTAACTGTAACTCAAATTTTTTTATCGTACTTGCTGCTGCGGAACCCTCCACGGGCGAGTCCGACTCGCGCTTGGCTAATTTTTTAATTTAACTGCCGATGACAGCTCATTACTGGTCGAGGAAGTGTGGCGTCTGCGCAGCATTTAATGCTGCACAAACGCCACATTTCTAGTGTGATCGAGTCTGCAGAGCACATAAACTCAGAATGGCGTACGAAAAGTCGGGCGCGGATTTATATCATACTCACACACGACGCACCGCTTTGGTTATTCTTTCACAAATGCACATTGCAGACTAATGTGCAGTGTTGCCACCTTAGTTTTAGAAATGGGGCTTTTTGAGAAGTTAAGAAGAGCTAGGCATCAAAAGATTTTCTGGTTTAAGAATGGTAAAATAATGATGTCATGAAGCCGTTTTTTTTAAAGTTTCTATAAAAACGTCTTCATAACATATCGAAAACTTCATACTTTGGTCATATTTTCAAGACAGTGAAAAAGGGCTATATTGCCCTTCTGGGGCTAAATCGTTAAAATAGGAGGTCACTTATACTAAAAAGTGCTAGATCTAGCCACAAAAGGGCTAAGGATGCAACACCTAATGTGCGCCGTCTGCATTTGGACAGGTTGTATGTAGCAAACGTTCAATTGTCTTCGCACACTTTTTGTGGGGAGCGGTTTTTCACAGACTGAGAGTGCGTCACATATAGTCTGTCATTTGTTCTGCCCCTTAGGGTCCACTTCATAACAGTGAAGCGTTTTGCCCTAATCTTTATGCTTAGCAGGTGGGTGGGTTGATGATAGCTGTAACTGCCTACATCATCAGCTCATTAAATGTCCCCACAGAGGGGCATGAGTCTTCTTGTACGCGGGCCCAGTGCGGGTTGGACGACTTCACGCACAACCTTTGAATCACTTCACAGGCGTGCGCAGGTTTCCTCACGATGTTTTCCGTCATCGTAAGAGCGTCGGATAACGTACATATATTTTTCGAAAATTCGAAAACACATTGGTACGTGGCGGGATTTGAACCTCAGTCCTTTCGGTAGGAGGGGCGACAGTCCACACCATTGAGCCACCGACGTTCTGCCTATGAAAGGCTAATTGTAATGAACGAGTCCTGCTACATGTTTTCCACAATGTGTTTCATAAAAAGCGTAATTATAAATACTAAGGCTTATAAAAAAAACTGATTTTTACAATAGAATAAAAGAAATTATAATACATCGCATTATTAAAAACAGGAATTCTGAAACATTCTGAATTCTAAAATTCTGATTTGTGAAATTCTTGATTGTGCATATGGAATTTAATTTTTCATACGAACATATGTAGTGTACCCGGGAACAAGTATTTGAATATATATCAAGACAGTTATCATTAGCTATTTATAGTATATATACTAACCGTAACTGTACTTTGAGGGTCGAAAAGAAATTAAAACTTAGCTTTAAAATAAAATCCACTCGAGTTCCCTAAGCAGAGATCGAACTATGACTGGAAGTCCAGCGGACACGTAATTTATTGCCGAGCTGAGAGGACGCATGCTAAACGTATGAAAGCACCTGAAAGATAAAACTTTTCTAAAATTGAGTACATTTAAGTTTTATCCTTTCAAAATTAAATGAAGCATTAGATCCTTGGGTAATTTTAGTGACATAAGAGCTCTAAGTTTTAATTTTATGTTGAGATTTGAAAAGCATTCCTTACAAGGGAATTGATTTTAAAGACCTAATTCGCTGCGTGGATCGTAAAACCCTAATCCAGAATGATTTAATTCGAAAGATCCTTAAGTAATTATTCAGAGGCAAGCTGAATAATTAGTAAGTGAAACTTTAAACTTGAAAGTGGGTTCCCGAAGCCTATTTAAAGCGTAGACTTATTGTTTGTTACAGCTTAGAAAGCTTATTACCCTAAATCGTACCTAAGTTGTAACAATTTCATACGAATCATCAAATTAGCCTGTAACTTCCTGTGAAGGGTGGACTAATTATCCATAGAATGAATAATAAGTAAGATTTCAGTAGCACCACCAACATTCTATGTAATTATCGCGAATGTTTGTTTGTATCTAATAAGATAACTCTTTTATGCAAAAACTACGAAATGGAATTGGATAAAAATCAACAATAATATAGATTTCAAAGCAGAAGTACATAAAGTCTGAAGATTCTTGATTTTCCAAAGGAACGGGAACTTGGCGAAGGAAGCTTAAACAAGCAGTTAGAAACTAGCATAAGGTTTGTTTTTTTAAATAAAACATCATCAGCTCATTAAACGTCCCCACCGAGTTACACGAGCCTACCCGTATAATGATGTATAGGCCTTAGTCGTCCACGCAGGCCCAGTGCCGATTGGACGACTTCACGCACAACCTTTGAAACTCTTCGTAGGCGTGCGGAGGTTTCCTCACGATTCTTTTTTTCCTAAAGGGGAATCCAATCACTAACTATGTTGTACGAGTAATTGTACTGCGAGACGCGCAGTGTATATACTGTGAGTTGTGCCACATTGGGACAATAATATTATATTTTACTGCGGGTAATAACCGTGCATATAGTACTAAACAGGTCTGGTAATTATATTAGAAGAATTACAATATCCAATGGAGCCGTGTCTGTTGGAATTATTTAACTACTTTTATACAATTGTTTCACGTTAAACATTTCTGATGTAAAACTTATCGTAAATTCAATTTGTCTTTTCCTATTACCAACGACCAAGCGACTAGCATGTAGTTTGAGGCCAGTTGTTTGGCAACAAGCCAGCAAGCACTTTTAATACTCAATCTGCAGCACTGCGCAAAGTTAGGTGGCACTTTTATTTATGTGATTTGAAACTCACAATTATTAACAGAATTATAAAGAAAGAAAGAAACATTTATTAATCACATACACAATAATATACAAAAGTACAAATAGAGAAGTTAAAAATGAACGAACACAGAACAATATCATGTAATATTATGGTGGTGGTGGTTATTAGGACCCATCCTCAGCATGGGCTACAGCGAGCTACAAGACTGCTGCAGCGCTGATGTTCTGGTGGGACCTGGTGAAGTGACATATACGAATACATTTACCCGTGTTTACATTAATTTATATGTACATATATTATAAACATAAAAAAATCAGGAGACAATATTGAGGAATAAAATAACGAATATACCAAAATATAAAAAAACACAAAAATATATATATAAATAAAATAAAAATATTTTTCTTTCTTTCTTTCTTTACAAACATACATTAAATTGTGAATTTAAGTGGCAGAAACATAGCTTGAAAAGAAGGCGCATTTGAATAAAATCAGAAAATATTTTTCATAGGTCTGATATTAACAGTAGACAAACATTGCTATTACTATCGCTTCGAATGTTATAAGCTAAGAAAATATTGTTACAAGTATACATAAAATATAGCGGCTTCTATGGAATGTCAGTACATTATTACTCACTTCAGAAGTTAGAAAAGGATAGTCATATTGCTAAGCACAATATTGAATAAAAAAAAAGTATCAAATAGATCAGATGGAAACTATTAGTAAAGGATGGTATTAAATCTAGGTACACTGTTGTGGCATAACCACACATACGCAGTCCAGGTGCGTTGCATTTGTATAATGTGGGAGCTCTGTGGCAACGCATAGACAGAGTTACATGCAGCGGGGCAGTTTTCCGTCAATGAGAGCGGAAACAGATACTTGATAGTCGTCATGGATTATTTCACGAATTGGCTAGAAATGTTCACCATACCTAATCAAGAAGCTACTACAGTTGCTGACAAGCTCGTTTAACTTATTCTTTCTTCTTCTTCTTGAAACTTTTATCTTCTTTTGTTGGTTCAGTGTACCTTTAGGAATCCACACTAAACGTAGTGAGAAACTTCGAATAGTAAGTGTTTCAGGAAACTTGTCGAGTAATGTTTGCTAACAAGACATGAACAAACTTTTATCACCCACAACCGATTTAATGAAATACTCAGGCGACATTTGGAAATAGTTGTAGAAACAGACAGGAGGATTTAGATAAACAAATACAATCATCACCAAAACACTATGCATGAAAACATACCAAACGGCTGAAAGTTGCAGAAGCTTGGGTCGCGCATTTGCAAATTTCGGTTGCCTGCTAACTAGACGAAGGCCAAAAACGCTTTCAATAATACTGCTAGAGAGATTTGTGATTTATTGAGAAGAGCAGCTTAAGATATTCATAATGGCACTGCCGCCATTTTTTATTTCAATTAATTAAAAGTTATAATTTGCAGCTTCATTTTATAGAGAACCAGTAGGTTCTCTATAAAATGAAGCTGCAAATTATGATATTATGATGACTATGAAGATTTAATATTGTTTATACCTGCATTGATATTTTTTTTACTGATTTTGGAAAAAATAACTACGAAATTGATGTTATAGAGTATGGCACAAGTGACTGTCAGGGCATTTTTATTCGACTTTTTTATGCTTTTAGTAAACGAAGAAAGATGCAGTGTTTTTTTATTTATATTACATATTTGAGTGTGTTTGACTACTATCTCATTTGATGGAAAGTAACCAAACTTTTTCGTAGGTTCGAATAGATGGCTAAAGAGGTAAAACCCCCCGATGTTACTCTCCAACATTCATCCAGTAAAAATAATAAAAAAGTAAAAATTTGTCTCCCGAGTGCAATACCATGAAAGGTATATATATGTAGGTACCTAATGTTTTTACTGTATGGTAAAGCTTGTTTTCCACTATTTTTGGAACACAATTGAATGATAACCCACTCGAGGGTGAACTTACAAAACGGCGTTTAAAATCCGCCATTTTGATTTTTTATACTTGAAGTATGATTGGTACTTGTGTTTTACCAGCACAGATGTTTTAAATATCTACAAAAGGAAAAAATTAATATAACATATTGATTGTAAAACTTTTGTTTTATACTACTTTGACGACCCAGTTGGTGTTGCGGTTGAGAAGTCGGCCGCAACACCAAGGGTTCCGGGTTCGATCCCCGGGCAATACAAACATTTGTGTGCATGAACATGTCTGTTTGTAATGGTCTGGGTGTTTTCTATGTATAATATGTATGTATTTACAAAAAACATCTATATATGTATGTTTATCCGTTATTTAGTACCCATAATACAGGCTTAACGCTTAACTTGGGGCTAGATGGCGCTGTGGAATGTCAGTGGATATTTATTTATTTTTATTATTACTAATTATTTAACTTGATTAAATTAAATGTTACTTAACTAAGGAAGGTAAAACCGCAGGTCGTCGTTTAAATTTGATTTTAGTTTGAAGTCACTAAATTGTTAGATTTGAGACAGTAATTAGATACCTACTTGTGTTTTAACAGTATGTTTTAAATAAACATAAAACAAAAGGTGAAAATTAATATAAAGTATATTGTCAAAATTCATGTTTTATACTTACACAAAATCCATGTAAGATACATCTGGTAGTCCGTCCGGCCAAGAGAGCAAACATGCTGTTTTCAGTATACCCTTAGACCTGGGAATAAACGATAGAATTTAGTATAACATTATTATTACTGCTTCTTGAGACGGTGAGGTCCCGAACTTGATTCCTAGTAAGGTCGTGTGGTTTTATTATATATTTGAGAAGTAATGGCTATTTTAGAAATAAATAATAAAATATAGAATGCGAAAAACAATCAACCAAACCGAACGAAAAGACTAAACAGGACTAATACAAACTATTCAACTTATAGAAGAAACAAAAAATGCTTTCTAAACAGCCTAGATAAGGACACAACACAACTCTAGTGTAGTATATGTAGTAGTGAAGTAGAGTAAAAACAAAATACAAAAGAATATATTGATTCAAATAATAAACAATCGCAATAATGAAATGGCATGAATGCCAAATATATAAAGCGTAATTTTTGCATTAACCATTTTTTATAGGTAAGACATTTATTTAACTAAATGAGGATAGCAACACGTTGTAACTAAGCATTAATTTCCTCAAAAGGTAAAGAAGTATTAATATATTACTCTTTTTAGTTTTCATGGTAATTTCAACTTCTTAAATTCTAGAGTTCTAAAATTTTGGTCTTACTTTAGTTTTTATCTTCATTTTGTTATTTGTTTCTTGCTTTTATGTCAATCACCTTATGTGGCAAAGGAACAGCCTGCGGATGTTTTTTATGTTATCAGCACTTCACAAGAGGTCATTATAAAAGCAATATAAGGCAAGATGCCACCCCTAAAGGGTGTAAGGTGTATGTAGGGTCGTCTTGGCAACATTTTACTCGTACATGAAATGTTTTTGTGGAATTTCAGTTCTTTTTGTAAGTTGCTAGACAGTATTTAGGGTTTTTTTCTTAAGTACTTATTATTAGGTTTTGAAGTAACTGTCTTCTATTATTATAGTTGGAGTGTCTGTTTGAAATAACTAATATTGAAATAACCATTTTTACATATATATCTTAATCATTTGTAGGCAGACATTTCACCGCCATCTCACCTGATGGTAAGTGATGATGCGGCCTAGGATGGATCATGCCTACCTAGAAATAGCCTATTCACTCTTGCCTTGAAGACGGCCAGGTTGTAATGATCGGGGAATACATAAGGAGGCAAAGAGTTCCATTCCTTTGCGGTACGCATTAGGAACGAGGCCCCATAGCGCGCTGTGCGGATAAATGGAATGTTTACCACGTGAGGATGGAACGCTCGCCTGCGTCTTGTATCCCGATGGTAAAAAGGGGCTGGTAGAATTAATTCGTGTAATTCCATCGCAAACTCACCGAAATGTAACCTGTAAAAAAACTGACAGCTGTCTACGACGATGCTCGAGATATTGTTTCTTTCAGTGAGCTTGTGTACCCAAATATGGATATTTATTGTGTATCCCTTTTTTTCAAATGCTCTTAAACTGATTTTTATGGTCGATTCCCAGTTCTTAAGCTACGTCGTAAATACTGATTTACTGACTACTGATATACTCATATATATCAGTACTTACGACTTCGCAATTTTTATCTGCGGCTTGCGTTAAATTTTTATCTCTTGGCAGTAAAATTATAAAATTTGTCGGTTTTCTAAATTAGATTCATTCAAATTGACGGTAAGAAAAACAATGACAATCATTCATTTCCCTAATTTCAATTGGGAATGATCTTTATTAAAATTAATGCTTTTCAATGACACCGAACAGCCAGGTACAAATAGTATATCTAAAGATATATCATTACAAGTTCATACCTACTATAAGTGAAAATACTTGTTTCCTATTTATTTGATTATTACATATGAAATTTCGTCGTACTGGCTACTTTTATCCCAAAAATCACCTCTTTGGTTAGGAATTTCAATTTCAAATAGGGGCTAACCCGGATTCCTAGGTGTAGTAACCGACGTCTCTACCAAAGCGGGTCGTCAATTTTATATTTTAAAAACAAGCCAAAAGATGCGTTTAAATATGCGATTGGTCGTTTTCCAATTTTTTTACCCGTCACTCTAGGGAAGGTGATATCGACTCCCTCACTTTTCATCCCTCTGAAAATTAATTCGAGCACCGTTGTAAAAACAAGTGACAAGATTTTATAAATGAACACTATTTATTTCAGAACCTTTTTCATTGAACAGATGTATATATTTTGGAACGAATAGAATTTTCTCAATCACCTGAAATGTTGTCAGGGATCGCTACTCCAGATCCATTTGTATTTCGTTCAGAAATTTTATTCGAGATGTACGTGACGTGTTGGGTAAATTTCTGTAAGTTTCCTGCTATTATTTGTGCGTCGCTTTCTATCGTGCAAGAGTAAGAGACAACAGCAATTCCAACAAAAACAACGCATAAAAAATATAGAAATCATGGAAATATCAATTAGTGCACCGGGTATAGTGCAGTGCCAGATATCATCCCGTGAAACAGGAGTGTTATTCACTTTTGTGTTTCGGGATGAGGCCACTGTAGCTAGTGAAATTACCGGGTATATGAGACCTAACATCTGTTGTCTCGGGTGACGGGCGCAGTGCGGCATTAATGGAGAATAATAACTGTCTATCAGTTGTTGGTTTCCTTTAATGCCGCTCTATCATGGTCTGGCGTATCACTTACCATTAGGTGAACGACCAGACCTGTACACTTATAACATAAAAACAAAATACCTGTATTCCTTAGTAGTAGAGTAGAGCAGGCAGGGGATAGCGAGCAGCATGCCACTAACCCATATCACTACGATTATGATCAGTGAGCACGATTTTGACATCCGTGGTCGCATTGGCCGAACTATTGCTTGGTACCTGTACATAAACAAGCTTAAAATGTATATTGAAATAAAACGTTACTCTACAAGTGAACTGCGTGACTATACTTCACACACACATAGATAAATACAGAAAGATACTGGTAGGTTCAGAGGGGTAATGTCCCCGTGAGGGCTTGTTGATAAAATAGAATTATAATGAACCAATTACTATACATAGTTATATTCTCTTTTTCTCCTAAAAATACATATGTACAAACACTGAAGAACTAAAAAGCTTCGACACCTACGGACTTCCATTATCATTTTTACCCTCTTTGCCATAGTAAAAGGCCTCTTAAAAAATTTGACCTTTCATCATTTTCAATCCGGATTTTTTTACGGATTAAAAGGATGCCATTTTTTAAAACTTCAGATAGATCGGGACATCAGTTGTAAAGACTAACCTTACAATCAGATCGTAACTTAAACTAGAACTGAATTACAGCACTAAAATAAACTATAATTGAGTACTGTACAGGGTTAATAAATGTTGGATATAAAAATACATTACATAATTCTCGTACACATAATTGTTCATAATAACTCTTCCAAAAAGGTGTAGTGAATATTTTTAGTTATTCTTATGAGCTCGTTAACTCAATTTCACTACTGAATCTAATTTATGAAGACGACACACTCAATTTAAAAGAAGATATTATCCACAATAACTTGTCAAGAAATTTACGTTTACTTTTCTTACTTATTATAGTATATTGAACGAACATGACTAGTAAATATATTGAGTATTCTTAATAGATTTGTCTTAGATTGTAAGTAGATCCAACCATTTTACACAATAACTACGAAAAAGTTTATTTATGCAAAATAAGTTATTGATATTTCAGGGTGTCCTGTGTGTGTGTTGATCCTACTGTGTTCAAATACTACTACTAAGCGAACATTAGTTTACCTGTCAAAAGAAATCCCGGTTAGTGTAAAAACACTAGCTGCTACAGTAACGTTAGCGATGAAGTTATTCAATTGGCAGAACATCTCTCCGAATACCCAGTCACTATAAAAAAAGCTTAATAAAATGTATCATGTTATTTGTGATACTATAAAGGCATTTAAATAGGATCAAATCAATTACCTATAAGTCTAACTGAACGGTTCATGCGCATTATTTGTAACGGTATATTTAGTCATATATCATATCATTATGTATGTGGTAGAGGAATAATCAGCGTTAGGTGCAAGTAATAGGTATTATTCTTATTATACAATAAGTATGTTATCTCTATTTGATACTTTAGGCTTAAACTTGTCGATATTGATTGAAAACAAGAAACTTCATTTTAAACCAAAACTGTTCAAATACTTCAATCACAATTCACCCCAATAATATGTGAATTACTAATGAGGTCTACTAACGTGTCATTCTTCACAATCAGTCCAACGTTAATTATCAATATTGACACCCAGATCGTATCTACTCTGATTTAGATCCAGCTATGGTTTATGTTTAAACTTCATCATCATCAGCTCATAAACGTCCCCACCGAGGGGCACGAGCCTACCCGTAAAGGGTGATTAGGCCTTAGTCGTCCAAGCGGGCCCTGTGCGGATTGGACACAACCTTCGAATCTCTTCGCAGGCGTGCATGAAGGTTTCCTCACGATGTTTTCCTTCACCGTATGAGCGTCGGATAACGTACATATATTTTCGAACATTCGAAAATACATTGGTACGTGTCGGGATTTGAACCCCAGCCCTCCCGGTAGGAAGGCGGCAGTCCACACCACTGAGCCACCGACTCAGCTCAGTTACGTTTAAACTTACTCGATTCTACATTCCTAAGTTCTTAACTTGAACTTGACTGAAACTGGAACTTAATTTGTACTGAATCTTTGACAAATAATTCTGTTCAAAATAGGGTGTTGGCCATGGCACATGATCCTGTGACTATTATACATATAAAACCATATTGAAATAATTTAATTTTGATTCTAACGTGCATTATCTGAAACAAACCTGTGTATCATGTAGATGAAGTTAAAGAGACAGTTGAGGGATGCCATCATCAAGTCAGCAAATGACAAGTTGACTAAGAAATAGTTGGTGACAGTCCTCATTCGTCGGTGTGCTGCAATAAACAATATACTATTGTATGCTTTGACAAAAGGAAAACAAATAAATATATTACAAACCTCTTACCAACGAGAAGAAACATACACTTTTTGAATACTGACGACCCATCTGGTGCAATGGTTGAAACTACGGCACAAACATTTGTGTGCATGAAGATATTTGTTTGTATTGGTCTGGGTGTATTCTATGTATAATATGTATGTATTTACAAAAAAAAACGAAAAAAAGTACACATGTTTATCCGTTGTTTAGTATCCATATAACAGGCCAATGCTTAGTTTGGGGCTCGATGGCGCTGTGGGAATGCCAGTTATTTATTAGTCAGCCTTGTTTATTTAAGTCTTGAAAAATCAGTCCAGTTAAATAAGTGGTCTTCAGCTGGTGAGTTGGTCTTCTGAATTTCTCTTTTCTTCACGAAACATTGCGCAAATTCTTCAAGAAACGTTTATGCTCGACGGAGAAATGGATAAATTTTAAGGTACAAAACCACCAATTATGACTAAAGATAGTTCTATATTATTGTATCCTCCAAAAGAAAATTTGCTTGACTAAACTCAATTAAACCCAATAAAATTTAAGAAGTTTTGTTCGGAATATTTTTAACGCTTTACAGAATTTCATAATATTAAAGTTCATATCTGCAGATAATACAAATTATATTCATAGTCTGCAGGGTGTTTGGCGCATGGACTGGATTTTTTAAGGGTTACGCTACTTTTCCCCGGTACACCCAATGTCTTAAGTTCCACGGCAGGTGAGATATGACTTTTTTATTATTTTCTTTAAATAACCAAATTCATGCCTTAAAATCTTCCTAACTATGTATTTGTTATTGCAATACCGCAAGTTGACTTGTACTTGTATTTTGTTATGTATTTTTTATTCTTAATTAATGTTTATTTGATGTGATTCATATCGGGGAAAAAATTAAGACTTTTCAAACTCTGAAATATGTAATGTAATTGTATAACAAGTGGCAACTTCTAAATTTATTGCAAAAGAAAGCGTAAGATCTCTCAACCCCCAAAATTCTAACGGTCAAAATTTCATTTCATTTCATTTCAAACAAATTCATGTGCCAAACACCCTGTGTAAGTCACTGTTAACGTTAATATATTTTGAATAAATAAGAACTCTCATCTTCCTCATTGCTTATGATCTATTCGGTTTTCATGCAAATTTGGGTAAGGTAAATAGCCCTTGACGTAAAACTGTGATATACTGTCTCAGTGCTATATTTTTTTATATAACATAGGGAGGCAAACGAGCATGCGGTTCACCTGATGGAAAGTGTCACCGCCGCCCATGGACATTTGCAACAGCTGAGGTCGCAGGGATGCGCTGCCGGCCCTTTATATAAGAAAACGCTCTCTTTTTAAAAGATGCCAGGTCATATCGATCCGGAAACGTTTCCGATGGCAACTGATTCCACAAATTAATCATTATCAAATATTTATATTGCTTTCCATATAATTGAGTAACGAAATCAAATGGGAGAACTTTTCAATCATACAATTTAATGGATTAAATCGCGTATACACTACATGTTTATTACACTAAGCTCTCGAAATTTCGGTTTCAGTTACCGTTGTCACGGGTAGATTGAGTTGGCAGACTTAATGACTCAGAGGAGTAGATAATTCTTCGACTATCGCCAACTATTTTTCAAACTACGGGCATGGCGTTGTGGATTCAGACCGTCGTCGTCACATCCTTTACGAGTGGGCTCATGCCACTCGGCGGGGACGTATAATGAGCTGATGACAATGATTGCTCCAGGAGAGTATATAACAAAGGCCACTTGTATACTGGAGTCGATCCCGTCCGAGATTTAGTAATGGGTTGCTACGGCAGATGATTTTCTGAAATTAGATCCTAATTTGACTGTAAATCCCTTTATGTATGGAAGAAATGCTGGCAGACGATCAACCGTGTGTGATACTCCTCTTATTTTACGACTAGCTTTTGCGTGCGACTTCGTCCGCGTGGAATAGTTACTTTGGTACGCTCTCTTTCACCTGCTACTTTGTTTATATAGGTGAGTTAAAACTTTTGAATTAAAACTTAACATTTAAATTGAATGATATAAAGGGCAATTTTGTTTAAAATGAAATACTTGTGATAAATAAAGTATTTATTTGGATATCATATTTATGAAAATAGCTTCGCAAAATGATGCATTATTTTAGATATTTTTTTTAAAATACGGTATAGCTGAGAGCATTGACAGGATTTTTAATAAAATAATATTAGGGAAGCTATTGTATGGTTTTTTTTTATAATTCTATTTATATAAATTAAATAGAACTATAAGTACTAGGAACATGGTTTTTGGATTAAACATATAATCCACAAACATATAACTTTTGTCCAACACGGCGCGCTCTATATACTCGTAGATATCTGCTTTTCCCGGGACCACGGTAAATGCGAAGTCACAGAAACGTCGGGAGAATAATAATAAATGATTGGTGTTTACGCGATTTAATACGTTAAATTGGTTTTGATTTCATGTGTGTGAATTATAAAAGCTTAAGAAAAGACTACGAGAAGACCTCAGGTGTGTATAGTGCAATCAACGTCAAAAGCCTTATATGTTTGTAGAACAAGCGACTAGCATCACTTCAATTATTCAGAGTTTTATCCTTATAATGTTATCCTTAAGCACGTGAAAAAATATTTATTTAATTTTACACACAACAATAAAATTAAATTTTCTTTTAAATTTGTTTGTTCAAGCATAAGATGTAAGTTTCGCAGATCTTTTTTGAATAGTGTAGATTTTTAATACTACCAGGACAGTTTGATATGCTTTGTTGGGTTGTATATTGTTTTCCCGACGAATTCACATGCCAGAATATCATTTGCCCATATGTTTTGTTGACCATAACATACATTCGGCGTACTCTTGTTCGCCTTAAAATAAGATTCCATAATGATATGAGTGCCATACCTATTGTAAGCTATTTTATTATTGTAACAATATAATGAAAAAAATATTTAAATGCCTTACAATATTGTTTTCGCATGTATCTAAGCTGTGCGTGTTTTAGCATAAAATTTATATTTACATTAGGTATGATGTTAATTTTAATTATTATAATTATTATGTATTTCTTATAAATATATGACAGTAAAAAATACTTATTAACAGCGAGAGCAAACAGCGTAAATGTGTGTTAAAACTGGCCAAATTTTGTACCCGTCAAAAGCAACAAATTTAAGGCATTTGGCTTGCAAATGTGAAAATAAGCATGGCTTATACTTAAAAGTCTACGGGCTTATCGAAGTGGCAAATATATCAAAAAAATTTTTGCCAAAAGTCAAATGTTGCCATCACTAACTTCAGGAAATTACCCAAAATATAAGGAATTATACTTTGATTAAATAATTTAGGTAGTATTTTATTTTATATGACTTCCAAAAAAGTAATTATTTCAGAATACCATTTATTATTCTGAAAATAAAAAAAGTATCAAAATGCAGTCGTGAAATGGCATGAATGCCAAATAAATAGATTAGTTTGCAGCATCCATTTTATTTCAAAAGATTAAGACAAATGAGACATTTAATGATTTTAGAAAAACAATGCACAGTACTTTTTAACTGCGAGATAGCCAAATCTATAATGTCGTTGTGACCTTAGACCTAATAATTTTAGCGACTGGCTTAAATGAATAATTCACAACTGATAACAAGTTAATTATTTACATGTTACGAAAACGATGTTCTAACGAGTTATTTGGGCTTGTTCCTGCGGCCGAATTCCACGCACGTATTTTAAGGCAGAATTCCAGATTTCACCCACACCATTTGAATGCTTGGGGGTCTCCACAGTTCGTTTTGGCAGAAAATGCCACGAACGATTAATTTATAGTATTAGTAACCATCGGAAACGTTTCCGGAACGATATAACCTGGCGTCCTTCAAAAAGAAAGCAAAATTCTTTAATAAAGGGCCGGCAACGCATCTCTGTGACCTCAGCTGTTGCAAATGTCTATGGGCGGCGATGACACTTTCCATCAGGCCAGCCGCATGCTCGTTTGCCTCCCTATGATTTTACACAGGAATGTTAATGAAAGTGCTATTACAAGTTTTTTTGTAATGAAACGAAATTTATTAAAAGACACGTTAATTCTGCTGAGTAACCATTCTGTAAATGCTATTAAATTTGTTTGATGTCATTAAATCCTTTGATCAGCCATAATGAACCTGAGTGTTCATTAACTGAAGTTAAAACCTTAATTTAAGGCTTAATTTATGAGTCGGATAAGAAATAGGCCTAACTCGTATTGAACAGATCAACATTTATTAATATTTCTATAAATTCCGCTTTTGCTTGCACAATATGACTACACATACAAATATTTACTCGTTTTGTAAATTATAAAACTTACATTATTTGATCACCTTAATGTCGTAAAACATGTATGTTTGATATTTTCCTACCTCCATTTTCACTTTTAGAAATGACTAAAAGACTGAAGATTAAAAGACTTCAATATATGACAATAAAATTACGTAAGTATAATTACTGTTTATTTTGGTAAATAAGGAGTAGCCTGGTAGCCCTGTATTCATCCACTCATAGTCAGCAGCGGCTCTATAAACGATTCCAGTCGCTCGCGTACAATTTTGCCCTTACGACTTAGTTCTTAAAAGCGATAAGCATTGTCTTTCATGTTTTAACCTAACCTAACAAAGCCAAATCATACCTAAACCTATTGATAATTTAGTACGTACGAATTTATGTTTCTGTTTCTAGAAGATGTTTTAATGGCAAATTATGTTATGGTTTGTTATAATACGGCCTTAAATCATGACAGTCAACGAAATTATTGAAATTGACTTCATAGTAAAGGTAAAGGTAAAGGTGTGTAAATCTGTGGGTATGACATATGAAATTATGAGAATCAATATTAAGAATACTTATTTACTATTATATATATAACAGATGAAATTATGTCAAATAAAATTCCGGTAAGCGGATGTTTTATTGCCGAAAAGCAAAATTTTCACATTTTATTCTTTTTTTATGGCATTATTTTATTATTTAGTTGATTTTGATGTTAAAAAGCGATGTTTTAATGGTTTGATTTGATAATATTCACTAATATTGTTTTTTATATAAGATGTGGGGAAAATTTCATTAAAATATTTTTAATTCTTATTTATTAAGTTATGCTTTTTTTAAATGTCTGCTCAACCTAATTTACAAAGTTGTTATTATTATTTATTTGCAGCCACAGTTTCTAATCTTCTCCGATATCTGAGTGATGGTATGTAAACATGTGACTACCTTTTATTCTTTAAGAATTTCCAAACATATTATACAAACACAAGTCATGTTCTAATGCTAATCAGTATTTTTATGGTAAACTATGGTATACTGGGGCTATATAGCAGACTAGTAACTAAGTTTCCAATTTATGATATGATAAAATAAATCGAATAAATGATATGCCATCCTTACCTGTCACAATCCATATGACTATAACATTTCCACCAATGGCCACAGCTAACATTGCAGAAAATATGCATACCCAGGAGTTATGTGCCCACAGTGGCATCTTCATGGCACTGGTACTTCTGTAGGGATCATGGGTACAAGAAGCGTCGCTGCACTATGTTTAGTACTATTAAAGTCCATATTCCAAAATAAATAATGATCTGAACGAAAAAATTGCTTAAAGTCATGCCGTATTAAAACAGCAGAACAAATGTGTTCTATACATTATTTTTGTAAATAACTCGCATTACTTATTTGGTAAAAAGGTAAGGGACCTTCCATGAAAATTCTTGTTCAATATTTTTTTCTAGAATCGCTTTTGATACTTATTGACCGTCGCTATAAATGAGTTGAAAATTTTAAAAAACCTTTACCATAGTAATCCATCAGAAATAATAAAAACCATCGAATTGTGTAGGCGTCTACACATAAAAAAAAAATTTTTCCGTTATTTTAACTCAAGAGTGAAGTGAATCAGCAAGACTTGAGAGGTATAAAAAATATCTCCCTAAAAATCACGTAAATAACAGTGCTGCAAATTAACTTATGATAAGATCGTTAGTGGATTTTATTAGTTAGGGCTTTTGCCTACCGATAAAGATTCAAATCCCGCCACGTACCAATGTTTTTTTGAATTTTTTCAATTAAATATACGTTTATCCAACGCTCTCATGGTAAAGGAAAAGGAGATTCAACCGTTGTGCGTGAATATATTTGTCAAAACCAAATAACTTATTTAAAATATAGATTAAATTATCTACGTACGCGTGAGCGAATATACAATGTTTAAACTAATCTATACTACTATCTATTTAATAATTTTGTTACAAAATAGTTTATAATTTTGTAAATAATGAGATACAAATCTTTTATTGTATTATAAATAGATATAATTAAAATCTATACTAATATATAAAGCTGAAGTGTTTTTGTTTGGAGCGCTAATTAGGAACTACTGGCTTCGATTTGAAAAATTATTTCAGGTGTTAGATCAAGCTTATATATTGGAGGAAGACTATATATCATCATTGCTCGAGCACTAGAAGGCGAGCATTTATGAAGAAAGTTTAAAAATCGGGGTATTTTTCATAAACCAGAGCTTCCGCTTGCGTACGCTGAGTAAACGGTTAAACTTTCGCAAAAGTCATGTATGAGAATATTGTTCCCCCAAAAAAGACAGCGACAACATATATCTATCTTTTAAGGTTAGCTCCCTAAAACATATTTTTTCTAAGAATATGCCTCATTTGCGAAGGTGTTTTATCAATAGTCTAATTTTTTTTTCTGTCTGCTTTTTTTTTTTTTTTGGCTGTGGCAACAACTCATGGTGACAGGTGATTTAACTTGTCCGTATATTATTTAATATTTAATATTAGTTACTGTAATAAGGCTAATATCATTGCTAAAACAAGTAAAAAACATAGAATAAGTGTTAACAAACATCGTTGAGTGGTTAAACCAGTGTTAGTGCAAGTATCTGGAAATTTGAAAGGTAACCGGCAACTTGTCATTTCAATTTCAAAATTACTTGTGAATCATTGTCATCGTTTTTCAAGGTAATTAGTTTAAATCTATACTGCAAATATATTATATTTATGAAAAAACATTTGACTACCTAACTATGAAATCGATATCTTTGAGTGCCTGTCAAAGACGCGCGAAGAGGTTATCTCAATATAAACATTGAGTCAAACTCCAAACTTGATTACAACATCTTTTTTTGAAGTTGATATTTAAAATAATAAAATGCAGACGGTGGTGCCCGTAGCTCGTGAGTTGGAGCTGACTTTAACTGAACTCAAAACTGCTAAGGCGTTTGGTCAGAAAGAGACAACTCGGAACC